>PVJL010008767.1:0-64161 GCA_004026885.1 Lyroderma lyra
GAGAGGGAGGGAGGGAGGGAGGGAGGGTTATTAAAGCTACTGGTAACATTAGCTGCAAAGTCCTGGAATTTCAAATTTGTCCCAGCCGAGGTGCACAATCCCCGCAGCCAGGTTTATATAGAAAACGTATGGCACAGGCTTTGATTGCCGCGAGTAACGAGTCCACCAAGCCCCCCCTCTGCCCTGCAACAAGAATCCTTTTCTTCCCTGGCTATTTAATATGCAAGGCAGATTGGAACATTAGCAGTGCAAAAGGGTAAATAATCTGGTAATTGATCTGGGATTTGTGGATTTTTACCTCAAATTTCTGTTTATGGTGGAAGGTCGTAAGCTATACAAACCCCGATTGATCAGAGAGTTTTGTTTAAACAGAACCTACTGTATTTATTTGTGCTGCTCGCCCAAAGTCAAACAAAAGGGCAGCCATCTAGCTAAGCCGCGGCATGGCACTGCGGCCACGCGGCCCGTTCCCTCGGCGCGCAGCTGTTTTCAATCTGCGCAGTTTGTCTTTCATATCCATATGAGATGCAGCAGCCTTGCCCTCGCCTGGGAGACGGGCCAGCGGAGAAGATGCGTGCTTAACCCTTCCCAGACAACTGTCCCACTCCCTTTGGGCACCGTGAAGTGCTTCTTGGGAAGCAGGCTGTTTCCTGAGAATTGCACCCTGGGCACTCGGTGTCGCCTGTCCGTAATCACTGGATGCACCCCTTCCCGCTCCACTCCCTAGCCTGGAGGTCCCCATCAAAGCTGTATGCCCCTTGAGAGAGATCTGAGGGAGGAGAATGGCTTTCTCTGCCATCTCTGGGCGTTTTGGACTATCCTGCTTAGGGGGTGGCACAGGATGTGCTAAGAGTCGGGCTGGCCAGAGCCTGGGCCCATGGAGAGCAGGCAGATCGCTGCTGCTAGCAGGGTCCCCTTGCCCAGGGTGGACTTCGCTCTCCCTGTTTCTGTTTCCCTAACATGGGACTTAGCTCAAGTTTTTCCCACCCGGGTGCACCGTTGATATTTGCAGCTGAAAAGTTCTTCCTTGGAGGAGGGGTCTGTTGTATATGCAATGTGGGATGCTTAGCAACACCCAGAGCTTCTACCAGCCGAACACCAGCCGCAGCCCCCACCGCCTGGTGTGACAACCACAAATGTATCTCCACGTACTCCTTAAGGTCCCTGGGGCAGAGGTGAGGGGGTGAGGGGTACAGTCTCCCCCACTTGAGAAGCCCTGCCTTGGAGAGAATGCATGCTAGGTGGTTAATGGCAGGAGCTTTTGAGCAGACAGAAGCTCTTAACTCCTCTGGCCTCCTGAGAGCTGTGACCTTATTGTCCCCTCTCTAGTCCAAATTTTCTCATTAGTGAGGTGGCCATGAAAGGTCCTAACTTTCAGAGTTGCGCATGGACCCAATGCAGTACGGTGTGCTCAGCATCTCACCCTGGGCCTGGGCCCTTATCACTGTCACCTCAGGGCAGCTCAGAGAAGTTGGGAGCCAAGGCAACTGATGAAAGAGAGAGAGAGAGAGAGAGAGAGAGAGAGAGAATTGAGATCGAGATCTACTCCAATCAAGCACCATCGGGTGTTTAACACCCTTTGCCAATAGTAACAACTCTTGATTTTTGGAGGGAGCACTGTGGCTTGGCAAGCAGAATCAGAATGGATTTGCTTTTTTCTTCCATCTCTGGCTTCCTTGAAATGCAGACATTTGCAGAGCTGGGGCTGAAGGCAGGCGGCTCACAAATGCTTAGTAATTAATTGCTGGGAGTAGGCGAAGGTATTAAATAAATGGAAGCCCTTTGTAAAACAGGGTCATTCTCAGCTTGGCTATTACGTTCTCCTGACTGCTAAATCTTTGGAAAATAATATATCAGGACTTGGATATAATATATCAGGACTTGGATATAATATGCGTGTCTTCATTGCCAGACTGATTGAGGTTCAGATCCCAGCATAGCGCCTTCCTAATTGTCGAATGTTCTTGGGCCAGATGCTTTATGTTGCAGCACTAACCCCCAGCCCCATTGGTAAGTGGATAAGGGTACTGACCTCAAAATACTGTTCTGAAAAATAAATGGAGTGCCACAAAATGAGTCCATCAGTGGGTATGACACATTCTTGACGTTACTAAACAATAGCTGTCATCATCATTTTCTTCATCATCATCGTTGTTCGAGTGTTCTTTACTGGGTGTGTAGTTCATGTACAAACTCAAAATAACATTAAGCCCATAATCCAGACGTAAGTGTTTTAAGATATTCAATAACAGATCTTTGTGATATCCAGATAATTTTCTTTTCACTTTTAATGAAGATATTTGTGTTACAGGTTCAGTCATAGTGTTTGGGGCTTATGTCCACCTTTTTCAAACTCTAACTTCCCACACTGAGATGGAATTCTTAAACATGGCAAAGTGCACCCTGTGTGAAACAGAGAGTACAGTGAGCACGCTGAGGCAAGGTCTTCACAGGCAGAGCAAGGCAAGCTGAGGTCCTGCATCTCAGAACAGCCTCGAAGACCTTTATGTAGGCACAGCATCTGGCAGCTTATGATGCGATCTCATGGATATTTTATTCACGTTCCCCATTATTGGGAAGCATGAAGACCTCTACCAGGTCACACTGTTAGAACAGAAAAAGGACCCTGGGGATTTGGGCTTTGGGTCGTTTCCCTGCCCAGCTTGTGCATTCACGTGCATGAAAGCTATTGAGCCTTATATCCTGGGGACAGTGGGTTCCTGATTTCTCCCTTGTCCAGGGGGATCCTGAAAAATATACAAGGGCTGTCCGGAAAGTATCCTACCATGCAATATGAAAAACAGAGGCATTTATGGCTAGATTTTTTCTGGACGGTCCAGTATCTTCAAGGGTGGGAGAAGAGGAGGTAGCCAGCCACTGAGAGTGTCCCGTGGGGACAGGAGAAAGAAAAATCAACAACCACAGACATTTGCTCTCACAGCTTTCTGCTTCCAGTCTTTTCCTCCACTCCCCTCTTCTTCCCATGTTGCCCCTGGGCCCCCCACCCTCACCACAAACACCACATTACTTGTAGTTTTATTGAAGTTCATGTTGATCCACTTTCATTGAATGCAACAGTTTGCCTTTGGGCCATTTGTGCCAGGAAGCTTCTCTCTTGAAATATGCACTTTTGAGACCTACAAAATTACATATGTAAGTCTTGAAACTGAATATGAAATGCCTGTAAAAACAATGTCTTAAGAACCATAAACCAATATTGGTGAATTTTCTTTCCCAAGGCCCTTCTTGTTCTCTTATCAAGTAACTGCTATTTTGAATTTGATGATGATCATTAAAAACATTTATGATATTTTTCTTTAAAGCTCTTCTCTTCCTGTAGCTATGCCTCTGATATACATAGAGTGTGTAGCTTGTCTCTCAGATTTGTAAAGATGTCACTGCAATCTGTATTATCTGACTTTACTTGTTTATTCTTCTCCTCATTATGTTTCTAAGATTCATCCATGTTGGTACCTATACCTGTCAGTAGTTTATTTATTTGTCTGTTGATGGATAATGGGATCATTTTGAATTACCTGGATTTGTAGAAGTATGACTATAGGAGTTCCCTGGTGGCATAGTGGCTAGGCTATGGTGCTCTCAATGCCACATCCTGGGTTTGATTCCCAGCCAGGGAACTACTTAAAAAAAAACAACAAAGAAAAAACAAATATGACTATACACCATTCTTGTACATGTTTTTTTTTTTTTAATGTGAATACAAGTTTTTCCAGACTACACACCTGGCTGGATTGAGGAGGGATTAGGGATCTACAGATTTACTCCCACAGAGAACTTTTCTGATCAGTCAAGGATTCTTATGTGTCTGCTCCAGAAAAGCCACCTTGCTTCTTTCTGCAGAATTTATTTTCCAAAAGTTAATTTCCACTTCCTGACTCCCTGAAAAATGGCTGCTCAGGCAAGATTCCTCTCTCTCACTCATAGGTGGGGGGATCATTAGAGAAGACAAAAGCCCTTGGCTTGAATTCATTTACTAATAATGGAAAAGCCTAAGTGCTTCACCTGCTCCCATCTTCTACCTCCTGACCACCCAGATGTCTTTCCCATGTGGCCATGCATGATGTGCCTCCTGTCCCTAGGACCTGTGGGTATAATGAACTCTGTTTTCCGGAGCCTCTCTGTGTCCTCCTGTAGCTGAACCTGATCAACCATCCTGTGAAAGAATATGAAACTGTTGTGATTTAGTTTATTATGACTAAATCAATGAGAGAACTGAGGTGGGTGTGTGACATCATAGCATCTTGAATCTTGAACCCTCTTTGCCTTTATAATGGAAGAAACTGTTCCCACCTATTTTGAAATGTCATGAAAAGTGACCACTTTCCTCCATCTAGGAAGAAACATGAGCTCTTCCTAAAGACAAGGGGAAATAGAGTTGGATAGTCCAAGGTGGGTCTTTGCTTTATAACATGCTAAGCTTTGCTGTGAGGCTCCAGGGCATTGGAGATGGATCCTGCTCCCACAGGAGTGGGAAGGGAGGCGGGGCTTGGCTAGTTTATGTCTTGAGTCTCCATATTTAGTATCTCTCTCTCTCTCTCTCTCTCTCTCTCTCTTTCTCTCTTTTTCTGACCCAAAGCCCCAGCACCTTTACCTGTCAAAGGGACATTATAGCAAGTAACTATTAAAAAACATAACAATCATTACAACTAATTACAGCATTTACACCTTCTTTGGAGATTCAAGATGAAAGACACTTCATAAAGGTAAGTATTGGGACAGATGAGTAATGTGATTAATTAAACAATCTTATGCATAATCACATACATAGAGCATTCTTCAGTTGCCACGAGGCTGGGTTATGGCAGCTCTCAGGCTCCTCCCAAATGCTGAGGTTCAGGGGCATCTTTCATCTCTCTTTATTCAACTCATCAAACCAAAGGCTCCCTGAGCTCATCCTTGTGAAAGAGGACAACCCCAGCACCCAGCTGATAGGTCTTTTGTCCACACAAAACCATTGTGAGTTAATTAGCAGGTCCAGTGAAGCAGGTCCAGTGAAGGCCTTGCTTTGAAGCTCAGTTCTTGCTTATTAGCTCTCAGTTCTGAGCAAATTGCTTCACCTGCCCCAGTCCCATTTTCCTCATCTATAAAATAAGGAAATAGCACTAAGCCTTGGAGGTGGTAGTGTTGATTAAATGGGATACTAGCACAATGCCTTGAACATAATCAGTGTCCACTACATGAAGGCTATTATCAATATATTTGCAAGTAACTGGCACTCTTTTGGAAAACAGTTAAGCAACTTGCCCAGGGTTGTCTAGTGCAACCCTTTCTCTAGGCTACAGACAGATAGTTATAATATATGCATAAACCCCATACATAAAACGACCCACTTTTTGTGCAAATAAAACCAAGTGTATAGATGTACACCATACTTGGAGGACATGTTTAGATCTGGCTTAAAATAAAGGCTAAGTGGTGGAGAGGAATTCCATGGTGGCTATACTTGAAAGCATAGGTGAGCATTATCCAGAGTAGCTCAAACTGAGATAATAGTGTGTGGTCCATGTGGCTCATTGGTTAGGAAGGGTAGTTAATGACATATGGAGGGGGGGGGGGGGGGAGGGAGAGAGGGAGAGAGAATAAAACTAAAGCTAGATGTCATAGTGTAAGAAGATGCTGTTTCTTACTGGGACAACTTGATATGGCAGGGGAAGCAACCACAGGACTTACTTCATAATAATTCATGATTACTCTTAGCAGCTAGTTTAAAACAAACCCATAGGAAGGATCTCTGAGTAGCCAGAGTCCTCAGTTTGGGCACTGGGTTACTTGTGTTAAAAACTCAGAGATTTACCCATGACAATCTCTGTGGCAAGTGGAAGAAAGTCAGGGCAGAGGGACAAATGCCAAAGAGAAGGAGGTCAGAGGGATGTCCCCACTCTTACACAGAGAGAACATTCATAGTGTTCTGGAGCAGGGCAAAGGCTCAACACCTCCCACGTGAAGGCACACCCAGTGCCCTTTTAGCCTTAATGTTACTTGATTCTTACAGCAGCAACATGAGGCCGGCCGTGCTAATGCCAATTTACTCTCTGCGTTGACAAACATGGGAACCAAGGCTCCAGGTGGCCCAGGGCCTTTCCTGAGGTTATACAAGGTGGTCTGACCTGTGCATAGTGGCCTCAGAGGATGTGTCATTTCAGAAGTTGGGCAGATGGACCTGAAGATGGGAAACAAGAGGATGGGAAACACTTGACCTTGGAACAGTGTTGGGACCTGGACGTGGGGGTCTGGTGGAGATCAGTGAGTCAGGAAGGGAGCTGGGACTGAAGTCACCTGTCCTTTGGCAGGAGCAAGAAGGGGAGGAAATGCCCTTTGGCCTTCCTGGATCCTACAAGCAGCAGCAGCCCTCAGACACCCGTGGTTCTGCCTTTTTAGTGATCACTAACTGTGCTGCACAGCAGCTGAGTTTGGGGTGGGTTCAAGGTGTGTTGCCAAGGCCAGGCTGCGGTCCCGGGGCTCCTGGGTGCACCGTGTGGGTCCCCACAGGCCGTGGGATCGGCAAGGCAGGGAGACCTCCGATCTCATCAGCGGTGATGGGTGGCCCGATAGCAGGACTGCCCCCAAACAGGAAGCAGGCCCCAAGATCAAAGATAGCAGGCCCCATCTGTCTCATTTTGTGTCAGCACTGAGAGGCTCTGCTGCTCAACAGTTTGTCCTTTATATGAAATTTTGTTTTTTCCACAGCCGCCAAAATGCATTGATTTTCAGTCATTTTAACCTGAGCAGGGTCAGCAAACCATGTCCCCCAGGTGAAAAGCTGGTTTATCAAAGAAGTCATTTATCCAATCTTTCTGTGATAGGAACAGAATTTTTTAATGGTGTTTGGTCAACAAATCACCAGTTCCAAAAGGAGCCAGTAACAGTAATCATAATGACCTTTTATGAAGCATCTACTACATGCTTTTTGCTTTAGATCTTTTTTTATACCTCTCCAACAGTCCCCTGAGGTAAATAATAACTCGATGAGTACTCCTCATGCACTGTCTCATTAAATCCCAACTCTCCTATTCAGTGTACAACATTATCCCAATTATTTTGCAGATGAAACTGGAGCTCGCACGATCGCATGTAACTTGGCCCAGGTCACCCAGGTGATGACAGAGCTGGGGTTCTGTCTCAGTGCTGGGTGTTGCCAACACAAACTCCCATGCATCTTGGACCAAGTCCTTTCTCCTTTATCACCCAACATCTCCCCTCCTTGGATTTTGATCCACCCGGGATAGCAGGCACAAGAGGTGTTCAGCTGTGAAACAGGGATCTTATAAAGGAATTGAGAGAAAGAAGAGCAGAACTAAAACTCCACTTGTGTGTGTTTAGGGGCAGGGGGGCTCAGCTCGAAGCCAGCTCAGCTTCTGCATGTGTGCAGAGGGACTCTGCACAGATAGAAAAAGAAATTCCTCTCCTCAGATGCTCACCGACATGAAACAACGCAGGTGAATGGTTAGCACAGACCCTGGGATATACTTGGACCTCAGTAAGTTCCTGCTCCAGCAGCGAGTTAACCAGAGACTGATTTTCTCTGCTTATTCCCTACTTGCCAAGGCAAAACCATGCTGCCACTGCAGGACGGTCAGACTTCAGCCTTCCCGAGCTGGCAACTTTCCTGGGATAGGTGTGATTGGGGAATGAGTTTGAAATATCAGTCCTCTTCCCATTTCTGCCACTGAGGTCAGGTGTGAGTTGCCTGTCTAGAGTGGCCAGATTTAGCCAATAAAAAGTACAGAGAGGCCAGTTAAGTTTGAATTTCAGATAAGCAGTGCACACTTTTCTTGCATAAGTGAGTCTTAACCAGAAAACGCCTGTCTTCTCAGTATTCTGGCCGTGCGTCCCCGTGGGCAGAGGGGAAGCCCCGCAAAAGCCTGCAGCCCTGGACATATCTGGCACCATCCACATTCGGTACGTGGCTCTGGCCAAGAAACACAGGCAGCCCCAGGTGGACAGACGCAGCCTTGGTCGCCTTCCCTTAGTAGGGACACACTGGGGGATTGCAGACTGCAGATGTTGGCACAGATGATGACAAACAGGTATTTCCTGGGGAAAGGCTTAATGTGACAGTGAGGGCTGCCACGGCGGGCCTTTCTGGAAGAAGCTATTCCTAAGGGTGTCCTGTGGGGCCCCATCGGAGGGAGGTCTCCCGCTTGGAAAAGCCGTGAGTCTGGCTCCCAAGGCTCTGCTTGCACTGTGGGCACACTCCTTCCTCTCTGTCCTCTCCCCTCCTGTCTCTCTTCCTTCTTCCTGTGGTTTCTCTCCCTTTTCTCCTCAATGTCTTTCTTCTTCTGTCCCCTCCTTCCTGGTTTGAAATATTCTACAAAATATTATCCAAAAAAATAATCCAAGGCGGTGAGTGGTTCTCAACTGGACCGAGTGTGTCTCCAGGAGACAATTTTGGTTGTCACAACTAAGGGAGGAAGTGTTTTGATATCTTGTGGGCTGAGGCTGGGGGTGCTGCTCAATACCCTGGTAGGCACAGGACAGTCCCACCTCAAAGAATGACCCAGCCTCAATATCAACAGTGCCAAAGCTGAGAAACCCTGTGATAAGGTGATCAAAAGATCTACCTTCCCTTGACACAGATGTCCTATGACCCCAGGAAAATTCCCTAGACTCTCCTGGCCGTAGCTTTCTCACCTTTGCGAGGTGAGGTCTGAACAAGGTGGTCCTGAGGACCCACGAACGTGCACCATTTCCTACACCTGAGACGCTGTCCCTCTTGTAGTTCTGGCACCAGCTCCTGTGACCACTGAGGAGGGTACGAGCCCCTGAACAGAGAGCCCCTAGGTCCCTGTGACGTGAGGGCTCAGGCCACGCGGCCCGGCCCCACCCTCTGGGACATTTCCCCTGGCCCTGTGCCGGCACGGCTATCGGGATCGGCAGGCCCTCACCTGAGGGCCACGCATGCCTCCCGGCACACATCGCCTCCATTTCCCAAGGACTGGCAGTGGATCAAAGAGCTCAGGTTGGAACAAAATTTGGCAGCAGGAGGCAGATCAGTAGCAGAACGCCGGGCGCGGCCGAAGCTCAGCCTCCTAGAGTATGAGGAGCACAGCCCGGCAGCCTCTGCCTGCGCCCAAGCTCAGCTTCTCCGTCCCCTCTCCTGGGACATTCGCACTCCTTTCCCGCCCTCCTATCTCCCCAGCTCACATCCTCAGATCTTGGGGCTGCAGACGCCCCGGGGGGCCCGCGGCACCGTGGGTGTGCAGTGTGGCCTGTGCACAGCCCAGCTTCCCCGCCCCCAGCCTGGGACAAGAGGTCAGACGCAGCAGCGACCATTCCTGCAGCACGCGGGTGCCCGCTCTGAGCCGCGCGCCTCCCGGGCATGACCCCGTCCCATCCTTCCCGCGACCCTCTCAGGTGGTTTGGTGTGGTCCCCACGCTTTAGTCATTGCTCCTTGGGAGGTCACGGCCAAAGCTCGCTCTATTACATGACTTCCTGTCAGCTCATGTAACCCTCACACTAGCACGAGGAGGTAGGTAACTAGTCTTAGTGCCGTTTTAGAGCCAAGGAAATGGAGACACAAAGCAATGAGCAAGTCACAGACCTGGGATTCAGACCCAGGTGTGGTTCCCGAGCCGAAGTCCTCCACCTTCTCCTGAAATGAACAGAAGCAGGTTCAGAGTGGATGAACTTGCCTAAGACCACAGAGCTACGATGTGCCCCGTAAGTCATAGGACACAGGTCTGCCTATCCAGGGTCCGTGCTTCATGCCACCGTGCTGCGTCTCACATGCATACTGGGTAGGCCTAACAAACCAATGGAAAAACACCAATAAGTGGAAGCTCTGTATATCTTTTTCTTTTCTTTTTTCTTTAATTGTTTGTTGTTGTTGTTGTTGTTGTTGTTGTTGTTTATGTGGGTAGTTCCCTGGCTGGGAATCGAGCCCAGGCCACAGCATTGATAGTGCCGAAGGCTTAGCCACTACACCACCAGGGAACTCCCTATATCTTTTCTTTATTGGTGTATGTATTTATTTTTGACATGGTGGGAATTTAAAAACACACATTGCTATGTATCTATGACAGGTTCACTGATAGTAAATACATTTAAAACAACTCAGTGTCAAAAATCCGTGATTGACTATATGATAGTCAGAACCTCATAAGAACTAGAAAATTACTTAAGTCATTGTCCCCAAAGGGCTTAACGAGGGAAACCAGCCACATGAACAGATTCTGTGAGTCTTAAACTTGGAAGCTCTTCAGAGCAGGTGAGGTTTCCATTCTGCTAAGTGGGAGGGGGTGCAGAAAGGTTAGCCCCCCGGGACCTGAAGCTGAGATGGCTCCTAACCCAGCCTTGTTTGACCCCATGGATTGTCCTCTACCACAAGCCCATCCTGCCTCTTCTGCGGGTCCTAGCTCTGTGGCAGGCACAGAGGAGATGGGAGCAGGTGACCGAAGCTGCGGAGTCAACGGCGACAGTGCCTTCACTTCTCAGTGGGCCCAGAGTCCTGCCCCATACAGGGTCATAGAGTATGGGGCAGTACTTCTGTAGCGGTGCATCCCTCAGTGAGGCTGACAGGGCAAAATTCAATTGCAAACGACCCTAGAAAAAGCCGCATTTTATCCTTCTGCTCTGCAGCGTTTGGACCTGGGAATAAGTGTGTCGGCATGTGTGAAAGCCCAGCAGCTCCATGTTTGCATTGTGTGAAGCAGCGTGAGGCCTGCTGCTGGCTGGGAGGCAGGTACGGGCCAGCCATAATCCCAGAATCTGGAAACCTCCTTGTGGGCCCCAGGAGGGGCCAGGGCAGAGCCAGCACTAGACTGTGCCTTGCAGGGTATTTGCTCCTTAAGAACCTGGCAGTTCATAATGACTGATGAGCTCATAGAAAAGAAACCATGAGGGGCTCCATGGGCCAGGGCAGTGGTCCCTTGTCCAGAGCAGCTGCAGGGAGAAGCTAGAGGGAAGCCTTTCTGCAGCTGCCCCCTTCCCCTCCCCTCTGCCCCACCCTCCCCTGGATGAACCCAGCTCCCCTTCTCT
This sequence comes from Lyroderma lyra, assembly GCA_004026885.1. Taxonomy (NCBI): domain Eukaryota; kingdom Metazoa; phylum Chordata; class Mammalia; order Chiroptera; family Megadermatidae; genus Lyroderma; species Lyroderma lyra. Next base: position 11,000 of record PVJL010008767.1, read on the forward strand.
TGGCGTCTTGGCAGGTGCCTGCCGTTCACACGGTGCAGCTGCCCCAGACCTGCCCGTGGAGGCCCCACCTTGCCACTCCCACCTGTCTGTGCCCAGGACAGAAATTGTGCAAGAAGCCCCACATGCCAGCTGCCGTCAGGGAGACAGCCAACGAGGCTCCCTGCCTGGGAGGCTGGGGCGGGGACACCAGCGGGCACTGAAGCAGGGTGACACAGGCGTGGGGCTTGAGGGCTGGGCTGAGCATCAGATACAAAAGGGCTTCCAGGGGAAGCGAGGCTGGTTATGTCCACTAACTGCCATGGCAAAGGCCTTGTGGGTGCCAAGAAGAGATGCTCTGTACATGTCACCTGAACATAACTACACCTGCTGGGGCAGTACCTCACCACAGTTTGTACACACCACAGTTCGTCTGAGGCCAGTCCCACCTCTTCTCCACATGCCAAAAGAAAAAGAAAAAAGTAACCTAGCTGCTAGAGACTGGGACGATGTAGCTTTTACTGAAACTTCCCTAGAGAAATGGAAGCGGAGATTATATCAAGCACCAGAGGACATTCTTATAGCATCACTGTTCCACTCTCCCAGTAGGAGCTGCCCCTCCTTTGTCCTGGCCCACGACCTGCCCCTAGCAGTCTCTCCTGTCACCTGTTTGTGTCCTGCACAAGTGTCCCCTCAAACCCTTCAGTATTCCTATCTTGCTGTCTGAAACAGAAGGGGTACCTCTGAGCAACACAGAAGTCTGGTTAGCAAATTGCAAATCGCAAGCTTGTCCTGGAAGCCTTTCTTCCTCTAATGACATACCCATCACATTCTAGTTTGATAATTGCAAACTGATTTTCCATTTTACTCAAACAGAAACAGACAAGGCAGCCGTGTGCCTGCCTAATCTGACTGATGTTAGTATGTTCCCTTATCTTTTCTTCAGATCTCCCTTTCTCAATATCTTCCCCTCTGTCTCTCTGTCTCTCTCTGTCTCTCTCTCTCGCTCTCTCGCTCTCTCTCTCTCTCACACACACACACACACACACTACACAGAAGGTAAAGGCCTACAGCCCGTTTCTAATTTCTTGCTCTCTGGAAACACTCCCGTGCATGTCTGCTTCGTGTCATTTGGTCCGACTCCAGGAGAGCGCTGTGGTGATGAATGCAGACTTGGAAGCCAGAACGCCTGGCTGGGAGCTCTAGCTCTGCCCCAAGTAGCTGGGTAACCTGGGGCAAGTTGCTTAACTTTTCCATGTCTCAGTCAAATAAAGAAGATAATAAATCAATTCTGGGTGCAGTAGTCAAATGTGAATACATTTAAAGTCCCTGGAACAGAGCTTGGAATAAAGAAATGCTTAATAATATTAGCTATCATTATGATGCATAAACCATATACAACAATTTTTGAGTGTTTTTAAAATTTGACTAAATTCTGTCATAGCATCTCTCTGTCTCTCTGTCTCTCTGTCACACACACACACACACACACACACAGTCCTTTAACAACTTGCTTTTCTGACATACTCTCATTATGTTAAGACTTCTCCATTTTGATACATAGAACATATTCATTTTAGTTGCTATTGAGTAGTATATCATTGTTGTTTCAATTTACATTTACCTGATTACTTATCCTAATATTTATTTGGAAAAGTAAAGAGCCAAAGCAACTTTAAACATAAGGAAGAATGAAAAGACACTTGCCTTATTATTATGATACTAAGACTTATTTATAAGTTTTAGCAGTGCTGTCCTATAGAACTTTCTATAGTCATGAAAATATTCCATGCCTGTTCTAGTCAACATGGTAGCCACTAGCCACATGTGGCTACTGAGCACTTGAAATGTGGTTAGTGTGACCAAGGAACTGAATTTTTACTTTAAGTTAAAATAACCACATGTGATAGTGACTACCTGAGTGGACAGCACAGATTTAGAGCATTGAAACACTGTGATAAAGTTGTAGACTACTTTATTTGGTGGACCAGTAGACCAAAGAAACAGACAAGCAAGTCTAGAGACAGACCCCACTGTTTGGCATGGGCCACAATAATAAAGGTGATCCCAGCTTTGATTATAGGCAGAGGATGATGACCAATTTTCTCTTCAGAATTTCCTTCAGAATTTCCTCCTTATAATGCCAGCTTATAAGGCATATAAAGTCAGTCTCCTTGATTTATAGTCACATCTCACTACAGACCTCAACTGGGATTACCAAACTCAACAAACCACCTTGGTTTCTAGCCTTTGCCAATGTCCTTGAATCATTTCCGAAATAGAATCCTCTCTCTCCAGGTGACAGTGATGTGTGTACCTGGTCTGTGTGTAGGGACTGCTGCCCTCTTCTCCTGGCCCCAGGCTTCGGCCAGTTACTGTGTTACAGCACTGGCTCAGAGCCCGATTACAGGACTCCAACCCTGATCACACGACTCCAACCCCGGGTCTACCACTCTCCACAGGTGGGGCCTATAGTACTTTGTTGCATCTGGCTACCACCTATTCATCCAGACAATGGGAAGAAGTACCTCCCTTGGAGGTTTCTTGTGATGATGAGCTGATATAATGAATGTATAGTGCTCAGCTCAACATAGTAATGAGTTCCTGAAACGAGTAGGCGCTCCATATACATGTGATAAGTCAATATGAGATCACCTGTACTGCAGAGGGTTTTAAGTTAGGTGACAGTGGTAGATGGTACTGATGATCAACAAATGTTCCTTCTCCCCCTCACCCATTATCCCACTTGGGGCTTGGTCATGTGTAGTCAAAGGAACGTGATGAGATGTGATAATCTGTCATTCAAGCTGACACTCTTAAGGGGCTCTGCTCACCTTTCTTGAGTTCCTGTCCTCCATGATAGATAGAAAATTCTCAGGTGTTGACCCTGAAAACTGGGTCCTAAAATGAGAGGCATGTGGGGCCTCTGGCCAAGGTATCAACCAGCCAGCCACATAGGCTGACCATATCTATCATTTTAAATGGGACAGAAAAAAATGGCACTGTCCCATTTCCAATGGTACATATGGTCAGCCTAGCCAACACACAAGCCTGGCAGCAAGAAAAAAATTGCTTGTGGTTGTAAATCACTCAGGTTTGGGGAGTTCATGATATTCTTGTAGCAAAACTTAAGTCAGTGACCTACACTTAAAATCACAGGTGTACTTTGAAGGGTGCAATATCATTTAGATGGGCAGGTTGTAGTGTTATTTGCAAATTAATCAGTACAGTAATACGTTATCTCTTACATGGTTGTAGGACACTTTTTCTTTGGCCAACAGCTGTGGATGAATCTTGAAAATCCAGTGGTTTATCTAAGGGGGAAGAAGACTTGTTGAGCACAAACTAGTAACTATCTTGTATTTTTTTAAGGGGAAAATATGAGGCACATACCTCAGGCTATGAGGCTCTCTCACATAAGAGTGAAACATTCAGAATGAGTTAAAAGTTCTATGCTCTAAAGGGCAATTACAAAAGGAAAAAAAAAGAAGAAAGTCCAAAGAAACCCCTTTAATGCCTATAATTTTCCTAGTACTTACATGTCCCATTAAAAAGAAAAATGACATTAAAATAATTTTAAAGGTTTTGGCTTAAGCCCATTGACATAAGGAAATTCCCCCTCTTAGAATCGAGTTCTCATTATCTTGGCCCAGCCTGCATTAAGGATGGACTCCTGCAGAGATGTGAGAGGGTGACTGGGCCCCAGCTGGGAAGAGCCATGCCGAAATTAATATGGCGCCAACCTTCCCATAATGGGTCCTACATGGCGGCTCCTCTGCCTTGTGTGTCTCTTAAGGACCATTCAGATGGAAATCTGCCAAATTTCTTCCTGCAGCCATTCTATTTAGGGTTTGTTCCTGTGTGTTTTCCTGATGCCAGGTCTGGCCTTTTAAGATCTTTTGGTCTTTTTTCATATGAATATTTGGATGGTCTAGCTTAGCTGTAAGTAGCTGTTGGACGTGAGGTTCCATAGCTACTTTTTAACCCTTCATTTCTCATTGTGTCTCATTTTCCCCACTTAGTTTTAATTAGATTTTGCCACTGTTCAAGAGGTGAGTATTGGAATACAAACTGTCTAAGTGTCCACAGAGGGAAGAGTGGGTAAAGAAAATGTACTATATACATACAATGGAATGAATATTCTTCAGTTATAAAAATGAATGAAATCTTACCATTTGCCACAACATGGATGGACCTTGAGGGCATTATGCTAAGTGAAATAAGTCAGACAGAGAAAGACAAATATCATCGGATCTCACTTATATGTGGAATCCTAAAAACACAAACAAATAAAAAAAGCTGATAGATACAGAGAACAGACTGGTGATTGCCAGAGGAGGGGTGAGGAGGGAATGTGTGAAGGTGGTCAAAGGTCCAAACTTCTAGTTACAAAATAAGTAAGCCATGGGGATGTAATGTACAGCATGGAGATTGTAGCTAACTGTATTGTATTTCAAATATATTTGCAAGTTGCCAAGACAGAAGATCTCAAAAGTTCTCATCACAAGAAAAAAATTTTTTTAACTATGTGTGGTGACGGATGTTAACTAGACTTACTGTGGTGATCACTTTGCAGTATATATAAATATCTAAATCATGGTTATACCCCTGAAACTAATATAATGTTATGTGTCAATTTTACCTCAATTAAAAACATCACAATTCAGGTGCAAATATATAATTGATGTGTGCATAGTGAGACAACAAAAGAAAAAAAAAGAGAGGTAGGCATTGGAATCTTTTGGAGGACCGTTACTTGTTAAATTGATAAAAAGTGTTTAGCCTTTTAAGTAACAAGCTGTTAAGGAAGAAAACTGGTATTTCAGCTCCAATGTTTTCATTTAACCCGTGGTGTCCCTCCTGTCATGTGGTTGTTTCTCCTAGAAGGAGTTGCAGGAAAAGGGTCCCAACACATCACTGGCCACCTGTCAGTCTCCCGTCAAGTGGCAACGATTTTCAATCACTTCCAAGCAGGTTCTAGATTTGAACTGGTGACCTAGGAAGAAAGTCTCGATAGCCCATTAACAAATTCTTCTCTGAGCACTTCACTTCCCCGACTAACACCATTTCCAATAAAACTCCACCTTTGTCATTGAATCTGTCAACAAGCCTACAAGTCCCTGAAGGGTGAAATTAATTTGAACTTCAGAGTTGGACAAACCAGCTCAGAAAATGCCTTCCTCAGAAACAGAAGCCAATATTTCAGACATTGGTCCATATGAAAAAATGGCCTCAGTTTTCCTCTTGGAACTTGGGCAAAAGAGGGAGATAGATACAGTTATACATGGCAAATCTTAAATATTCCAAATTGTAACTTTTTATGGCTTCAAGTAGACGAGCCCTGTGTGCTGGTGGCTGAAACTCCTAGGGATTAAAAACAGGTACCGCTGGAGAATCCTTCTTCCTCTGACCAGGTCACCGGAGAGTTTCAGTTTAATTGCATTAGGAAAACATAGTTTCATAGCATTTGAAACCCTATTTATTTATGTATTTTACTCTTCTCTCTGTCAATTCTAAACCCACCGTGTGTAACAGAAGCTTCCTGTGGTAGGAAATAGATTATCTCATACTTTCTATCTCACTAACATCGCATAGTTCAAACCTATTGGAAGCCCAACATGTTTTCTTAAACTCTGATAATATTTCTTGTGAACGGGCCCAGAAAATAACTAGATAGTGCACGAAGCTAAGTTGAGCACATTCTCTTAACCTGACCGTAGGAAGGTGTGGTAGAGACTGAGAGACACTGTTGGTTCCTGTCAGGAGTCAGCCCCACAGTGTCTGAGCCCCTTTGACCTGTCCCCGGTTCCCTGGGTTGATTTCCTGTGGTTTTATAAACACACAGGAGGTACAAACACATTTATCTAGGACTAAACAGCGTCCACATCTTATTACAGAACATACTTCAGCCTTGCAGGGAGGTGAGGGGCAGGTGAGGGCTGGGTTTCAGAAGAAGATAGTCAAGACAGATACAAGTCAACAAAAATGTCACACTGAAGTGTCAAAAGTTAGAAATGTATGTTCGAGTCATCCATTAAACAAATCTACATTTGGATAGTCAGAGACCTGGGCTCAAATTCTGGCATTCATTTATTCATTCATTCATTCATTCATTCATTCATTCATTTCTTGCCAACTGTGTGTCCTTAGGCCAGTAACTAAAGTTCTCTGACTGTCCCCCTTGTTGTGGAATATGGATCAGAATGCCTTAGGCATGGGTTGTTGTGTGGGTTAAATGAGATTCACAAACCTTCTATGGTAACCACCACATGATAGGCCCTCAGTAGATGGCTACTGCTGCATTACTAGTGTACTATTATTATTATTTATTATTATTATCATCATCACATACAAACAGACCAATGACATAGCCTTAGGGGTTGTAGAAAACTCCATAGGTGGTCAGTCAAGCTGATGGCTTTTAGCTTCAAGTACCCCTGATCCCGTCTGAGAGCCTTCTCAGGTAGGCTGACCAGACATCCTGTTTTAAACAGGACAGAAAACAACCGTACTGTCCAGTTTCAAACAGTTTGCATGGGCTAATCTCCCTGGGCTAAATTCGAGGTGTCAGAAGGCTACCCATGTGTACCATTTGATATGGGATAGCACTGCTGTTTTCTGTCCCACTTCAGATGAGACGACTGGTCAGCCTATTCTTAGGACACGTCAGGGCAGGTCAGAAGAACCAGGGTCTTCACACCCTGGGAACAGCCGTGACTGATGGGAATCAGAGGATAAACACTCGCCAGCATCCTTGCCCCTGGTGGGATATCTGAAGTGTGGTCTGCACGGTCTCACCAAGGTCTGCAGTTAGACGGCCCCCCAGTTGCCCACACGAGTAACCTACACACTCACAAACCCTACTGTGGCCTTCTGGCCTCCCTCGTCCAGCTTGTTCATTTTCCTACCAGCCCTGAAACCACTAACCAAATAAGTTGCTCGTCCTTAAGTCCTGGCATCCAGGGTAACCCAGCTTGAAATACTTCTGTTACGTACCGATCTCGTCTTCAACTCCCGACCTGGAGTTGCTATGGAGAAGTCAGGCAGATCCCAAATCCGCATCGACAGTTCAGCATGTCTGACTTTGTGACTTCAGGTCTGGGCTCATATTTGAAAGCACTTGGTTTTCTCTGCTCAGTGACTCTAATGCACATGGCTTGTCTTTCCAGGACCCAGTGTTCTCCTCGGTCAGCTACTCTGAAGGACACGCAACTGCCTTTAGGAGGAGCACCAGCTTTGTCACCCAAAGATCTACTTAATATACACAACACATCCTGTACTTGAAGTCAGACCATACCAGACCTACCCTCCAAACTCAGTGAAAAACCATCCAACCATGTCACCAAGTACCACAGCAGTTAATTTTATTAATACAAATATAAACTATCCAATTGAAAATTGATTTTCCTTTATTCATAGCGCATGCAGGGAATACAAATTATTTTAATGATTTTCCAGATATTCTTTTCTTGGATAAAACTGGGCAGAAGAAACAAAATAATGACCCGGAAAAAGCACACAAATGAAGTTAATCAGGTTTATAATTTAAGATGAGTGAATTTAATGGTGCGTGAGTGAGAAATATCTGCCCTACCAAGACTGACACGTCCCCTAATGCCATTGCTAAGGAAATGTACTTGAATGACCTCACAGTTTTTGTTGCAAAATAATTATTCTTGGCATGCACAGTTGTAATCTGGGCAATTAGAACACAGTTTTTTCCTTGGACCCTCTCTCCAGTCTTGGTAGCATAAGCAAGGCAGCAGTCTTAGCTACCGTGAGGCTCAGAAATAGCATGTTGACATAGCAGCTTGAGCTTAGTTCAGTTCTGGATGTGTGGTCTAGACTGTAGTTTGTGCACCACCTCTGAACCTGGACAAGCCGTGTGACCTCGGCTACCTGCATCCCTCTTTCCATTAACAGGAAGGAAGACTGATTTCACAGCACAGTCCTGAGTTTCAGTGAGCTAAAGAGGGGATCACCACTTTGACAACTGCGGACACACTAGATAGTCAGTTAATGTTTCTAGTATCTCAGGGGATCTTGACAATCGCGCTGTATGCTAGAGAAGGCAGATTGGTGTTTTTTTTTTCACAGATGAGAAACCGGGAATTACAAAGTTTCACTTGCTTTGCCTAGTCAACCTCCAAGGTCAAACAGGCAGCCCGCTCCTCCACTAGTTCTGAGATGAACCCCTTTTCTCTCCATAGTGATTCTAGAGCTTTCCTGAATACTGGAATCAAGCTGAGGGAGCTTGTACAAAATGCAGGTTCTCATTTTTTTCCTCTCTATCCTCCTCCCATCCCAAAGATACTGACTTAATGGGTCTGATATTAGTTTTAGGAATCTTCATTGCTAATTACCCCTTCAGGTCATTCTAATGCAGGAAGACGTGCAGCACGTTTTCAGAACACTCAGCTGTTACCACATGTTGTTTGCCAGAATTAAGTTCAATAGGACAGTCTTTGGAGTTAAAGAAAGTTCCTATTTGCTGGTGTAAGGGAATGTGGGTAATTATTATTAAAGATAATAACAATGGTTCCTATTAATTGAGTCCTTAACCAGTACCAACCACTGGGCTAAATACTTTATGTACATTATCTAAATGGATCCTTATAAAACCCTGGTACCCCTGGATTGTGCAACTTTATGAAGTATGTACTATTACACACCATTTTTGTGGTGAAACATCTGATCTCAGATTACATAAATTTCCAACAGTTCCCTATATAATAAATAGTAAAGAAAATGACTCAAACCCACATTTGTTTAACTTCAAACCCATGCAATTAAGCCATTCTATTCTATAGGGAAGAAATACATGAGAAAAGGGAAAGAATTCTGCACAAATTGAGTCTCTGATTCTGACAAAGTCTCACCACCACTGAACAAATTCAGAGAGCTATGGTTGATTTTAGGTCCATTCTGTAATCTGGTTCATTAGAAGCCATTCATTGTTAGGGGCCTAGCTCTCTAGTATCAGGTCTCAGGAGTGGGGTGATGTGTTAGTTATCCATCACTATGTAACTTAGCCCAAGCACACCAGTTTAAAACTATACACATGTAGCACCTCATACAGCATCTTCAGGTAAGGAACTCGAGAGTGCTTAGCTGGGTGATTCTAATCTCCTAAGAGGTTGCAGTCAAGTTGTGGGTTGGGGCTGCGTCATGTCAAGGCTGGACAAAGGCTGGAGAACGTGCTCTGAGATAGTCACTAGCCTGGCTGTGGGCAGGGCACCTCAGTTCCTCACCATGAGGGCCTCTTCCCGGGGCTGCGTGAGTGTCCTCATGGCATGGCAGCTGGCTTTGTCTGGAAAAGTTATCAAGAGAAAGATAGAGACAGAAAGAAGCCACAGTGTGCCCTTCTCTGGCCTGGTCTCAGAAGATACCCACCATCACCTCTGCTTGCTTCTATTAACTAACAGTGTATCACTAATTCCAGTCCATAGGCAAGGGTGAAGAACTTAGCTCTACTGCTTAAAAGTAGGAATATCAAAGAACCTATGAACCAATCACAGGATTGGTCCCCCTGGCAACCAGTTCCCTCATTCTTCAGTATCCTAAGGGCATTCCAAAAGTCAGTTCCTTCACCTAACAAAAGACACCTTTATCTCTCACCTCCCAAGGGTTTTAGAAACTCTGTGCTAGACAAGGAAACAAATATCCTCAACTAGGTGATGGCTTGAATTGAATGCTGGGGAATCATTTATTTATCTTTAGGCCAGAGGTTCTAAAGATGTGTGCTCCATGATTAAAATAATCAGAATCTAGGGGTGACGTATTGAATAATTACCCAAGTAAGTTTATAATTATAGACCAAGGCACTGAAGGAAAGGGACCAGATGTCATGGGTGCAGATAGCAGGAGGTTAACGAGATCTATGTGGAAGGCACCGTTTTCCCTGCAGAAAGAAAGGCATGTGCAAAGGCCGGGAACTCGAGGTGTACGGCAAGTCTGTGGAACCAAAGAAAGCCAATGTACGCCGGTGGGCTGATAAACTTTGCCTCCGCTGTAATATTTCTTGTTAAATTAGACATATCTGGATATAACCACTTCTGTGTAGTCACATGGCATCTCCCCTCCATCCCTCTTGACCTCGCATGCACACATGCTTACATTTTTCACCCAGTGCACATCGAAATGGGAAGAATATTCAGACGTTCAGTTCAGTGTGCTGTTACTGACCTCTATATAGTAGAAAAAGTTCCTCCAACTGAAAGTTACAAATGAACACAGCCTGTTTATGGTGAGGAGTGTGCTGATGTGAGTACAGTAATTCGCTGGGTAAGGCAGGTAGGTCATCTGTGACGAAGAGGTGAAGCCTGCAGTGAGGACATGGTTTCCAAAAACAAAAACATCGATTTTTTTTAAGGATGGAATTTCAAAAACTAGAGCAGCATTGGTGGTGATCTTGTAGAAAACTAACTATGCAGCTTTGAAAATAAATGATGTAGGAATATATTTTCATTGCATTAAAATATCTTTTCCCCTTCATTTTCTATATAAGTGGAGGCAAAATCTACCAGCCCGCCCTCGTAGCTGGGGCACGGAGATATGAAGAGTCGGGCATCAAGCTCTGCTAGAGGTGTAGGCCGGGCTGACACCTGTGGGATAGCTCAGGTCAAGTTCAAGCAGTAGGCCTAAGGTATTTAGAGATCATAGAGTACTAGACATACAGAGTAGCACAGAAGCCAGACACGTAAACCTTTAAGGAGAGGAAAGTGTATCATCATGGAAGAACTGCCCAGTTCGATGAGATGGCATTGGAGGGGTCCTCGCTTGTCACAGTCCCTGTGAGGTCATCATGGGCAGTGTCACCAACCCCTTGTACATTCATGAAGGACTTAAAACGTCTACTGTCTCATTTTAGTGTCTCGGTCTGCTACTTTTCTCACAACCCTTTGGAAGAAAAAGTTCCTGTTGTCCAGATTCTGTCCTTAGCTGGAGTTTCTGAACTAAGTTTGTTAGTTCTCACCTCTCATCTCTAGACTCAGCGAGGCCTCGCAGGGTCCGGTCAGCACATCCCAGCTCTGTTAAAACAACAAGAGGCCCAGAGCGGAAACATCTGAGCTTCGGAGGGTGCAGACACTCAAAGTAGATGCCTATTTATTTAGAACTTCTTGGTTTGAGTGGCATCTCAGCTAGAAACCCTATTAACCTCTGGAAATCTGACCAAAAATCCTATTTATTTATACATGGGCTGATTTCTTATTCTTTTTTTTTTTTCTTTCTCTTTCTTTTTTTTTTTTTTTTTTTTTTTTTTTTTTTTTTTTTTTTTTTTTTTTTTTTTTTTTTTTTTTTTTTTTTTTTTTTTTTTTTTTTTTTTTTTTTTTTTTTTTTTTTTTTTTTTTTTTTTTTTTTTTTGGTATGTGAATATATGTCTGCACTGCACTATGCTGTAACTCTCTGAGCAGAGGCTGTAAGTCAGTAAGGTTTGGAGCTTATAAAGTTGAATTCTTTCAAAGTAAAATACTAAAAGCACTAATAATAAAGAACAGGCTCCCCTCCCCCACAGCAGGCTTGTCTGCACGATTATGAGTGGTTCCATTTTGATTTTCCAAGCTTGCTGCAAATGGGCCTGAATCGGACTCGATTTCCCGTCATAATTGCTTTCTGCGTGAAGAGGTCTTTTCCAGAAAGGTCCGCTGCTGTTTTAATGGGAAGACTGTCTATTTGTATGTTAATAGTTTCCTCCGGGTTATTGGGCTTGTTGATGGAAAAGCCCAAATCAGATGCTTTACTATTTTCGAGGTTTCCTATTAATCTCTGATTTTTTGTGCCAACACGAAGCCATTTCAGTCTCCTCCGCTCTAAATCCTCTTAATGAAAGCATGAGGAATGACGAAAGCGTGCTTCCTTTCACGAAGCACGGTTGTGCCAATATGCCCACAACTTGCTGGCTCCGTGGAGCCCCTGTGCCCAGGTACTTCCACAGGTGAGTTAGCTCAAGAGAACACAGCCCCAGGTAACCCATTTGCTCAGCTCCTAAGGGGCCCGGGCTCATGTCGGCTGGCTTTGCTAAGATTACCTGAACCAGGTAGATAATCTTTGTAGCAATGCCAAGGCCATGATGAATCCAGGAAGACAACCCAGAACTCAGTGCTAGAAATGGTAATAGGTCAGCCTTTGAATTCAGACTGTGTACTAAATAGCCCTGTAATATGCAGCCAGTCCCAATCACTGAGTTTCAGTTCCCTTGGTGTTAAAAAAAAAAAAAAAAGAAAAAGAAAAAAGAAACAAGAGCAAGTCTTCTCTTGTATAATTTATCTCTTATTTATTGTGATGTCTAATCATATAGTGCCCCTAAAGATACCTTATGTTTGGCAAACAGCCCCTCGATACACGATTCTTAAAACTCAGAAACTCAGAATCTGGTCATCACAATTCACTCATTGACTGCTCTGTCAATTAGGAGAGATATTTACCTCTCTTGCTTTCTGTTGCTTCTCCCAGTGCCTAGAATAAATGGTGTGCTCATAGTAGGTGCTTAATAAGCAGTTATAGACAAAATGGCTAAATGGATTCAGTCATCACATGTTTATTAAGCATCTGTTGGGTCCCAATACTTAGGTCGGACACCAGAATCTCAGGAGTGAAAATATGTTGTTCTCATTTCTAAGAGCTCTTGACCTTTGAACGGGGATGGGGGTGGGGGGTTGGGGGGTGGGTAGGTGGAACAGAGATATAAATGAATAATTACAGTAATGAGCAGTTTCTTAAAAGTAAGGCCCAAGAAGCAACTGAATCAGACTCTGCTGGAGAATGTACTAAAATACAGATCCCTCAGCCTCAGACTGGATTTATGGAATCAAAATATCTGGGGGCTGGGCCCTGGGGAATCTCAGGTAATTCTAATTTGCCTTCCTGTATGGATACCCCAGCAGACACATATGCAGAGAACCACATGGGAGTTACTGCAAAGAGCTATGACAGCTACAAGTCAGGGGCAAGGGGGCTCAGGGACATCTTCTTAGGGAAGTAACATTGGAACTAAGGTCTGAGAAATGAAGAAAAGTTGCAAATAAAGAAAGGCCAAAGGAAAGGCCCTGACAACAGACAGTTCTGGACCATCCTGATAAATACAGGAGGCCTGAACCAGGAAGAGAGACTAGCAGTCAATATAAGGAATACAGACTGTATAAATAATGGGCTGCCCAGACATACCATTTTAAACAAGACAGAAAATAATGGTACTGTCCCATTCCATGCATTGTGTGTGGTCAGCCTACTGACACCTTGAATTTAGCCCAGTGAGACGAGGCTGACTGCAATTCGTAAGCAGATAACATAAGCAGATTTTTGTAAATTGAGATATAATGGACCCTTACAGTTACATTAGTCTCAGGTGTACAACATAGTGATTTGATGTTGGTATCCATTTCAAAATGATCGCCAGGATATGTCATGAACATCCATCACCATTCGCAGTTACAAAAAAAAATAGTTTTCTTGAGAACTTTTAAGATCTACTCTCTTAACCACTGTCAGGTGAGTAATACAGTGTAGTTCAAATTTGCTTTTTATAGAGAACAATTATGTGGATTAATTCAAATATAATTAAAACACTGAATTGACAGAATTGGAAATGGATATAGAATTGAGTATGATTTGGCAAATGCACCCAGAGAGCATGTAAGGATCCCTTACAGAACCTGTGAGCCTAAGATACTAAGAAATAAATGGATATTTAAGTTGAAGATGATCTCTGCGTCAACACGAGAAGGGAACTGAGCCAGAAACAAAGGAAAAGGGCCAGGAGTTCAGGAACAATTTTTTTAAAGTCATACATACACTTAATTTTTCTTTTTTTCTTATCATACTGCCTCTGAATCCAGTCTGTTATCCAGCTCTCCATACCAGGACACAAGGTGTGTCAAGTGCACGTGCAGGGTGGGGTGGGCCTGAGAGAGGGAGGGTTTGGGGAGGTGTGGAAGGGACTTAGGGTCCAGGATTTGCCAGGCATAGTCCTGTGATTTTCCTCATATTCTAAACCTCCCAAGTCCTACAATTTTCATGTATTAATAACATAAATACTGGGTTTGGATAATAATAAACATCACCCATGGCTATTTCAAGGGTTGGCGGATGGATATAAAGAGTTTGGCATACGGTGGGTGCTTAGTGAAGGATAGGTAAATAATGGGGAACAGTAGCAGTGATGAAAATCGTTATAAAAATACAATTTCTTTATTCCCTGGGGAGCTGAGCCTAGAAGGCTCCCAATCCCATTTTCACTTGGAAGAATGTGGGCCTGGAATTAACCGAAACTAGGAGGCTCCCTCACAAAAGCAGTGTGCAGCATGCAGCGTGCAGCTCACTCTGCTCGGGACTTATCTGAAATGGCAAAGGCTCGTCACTCCAGTGACTCAGCTCATGGCATTGCCACAGCAACCTGGGAGAAGCAGAGGCAGTGTGTAGCCTCTTCTCCAGGACCTGGGCTGGCTCTCCTGGCCCCTGCCCCTCCGCCTGGGGAGGTGGGGTGTGTCCCTGTCCTACTGGGAAGGTGTCAGGAGGGGTGGAGCCTGGCCCTAAGAAGCCCTTCCCTGAGTGACAGCCCTGAGTAAGTCATCCCACCTGACTCACAGTGCTGGGCCGGGCACATCACTGGTACAAGGGCATTCCAGGAAAAGGAGAGCCTGTCATGACAGAGCCCCCAGACTCAGTGCTGAGTCACTTGCTATGTGTCCCCAGCCTCCCCCTCCACCCTTCCCCTCCCAACCTCCCCTCCAGACCTAACTGTGCCCAGTTCTGGGAAGGTGTTAGGCAATGGATTGCCCAGACCCACTGGTGCAGACACAGTCCAGAAAGTGTAAAATAATTGGCCCAGGAGTCACGCAATTTCTTGGCTTAGGGAATGAATAATCCATAAGCGTTTGCTTGAATGGGGTTGAGATGGGGGAAGATGACATATAAGGTGGCCAACCTGCTGCTGCGTGCCCAGGGCTATCCCAGTCATAAACTGGAGAGTCCTGGATCTCAGGAAGCCCCTCAGTTCTTGGCAAATAGGGGAATTGGTCCCTAAGGGAACAGGGAGCTGGAAAGACAGGGGTTCTCCCCCAGAGTTGCTCACCAGTGAGGGTGTGCCTGATATTTACAGGGTTGAGTGCTTACTTTGTGTCTGGTACTACTACCTATTCTCTTATTTAATCCTCATAGCAATCCTACAAGGCAGGTACTATGATGATCCCCATTTTTCCAATGAGTAAACTGAGTCAGAAGGCATGAGCAAGGCTGTGAAGTCACAGGGTGGGGAGTTCCAGTGTCAGCGTACAAATTTTAACAGTCTGGATCCTGACTGAGCCCAGTCTAAATTTACTGCCCAGTTCCAGTTAATGGAGAGTCTGCTGTATATATAAGACTATTTAAAACACATATTAAATGATTTAAATCAAATTTGGAATTGTTAAACTATTAACAAAAGATAACTCCCTCTCCCTTAAAGGAAAAAAAAAAAACTAAGTCCAGCTTTCAATAAAATATTTGGAATAGTTCATTAAGTTCTAAGTATTTGGGATGCGGATCTTGCAATAATTATGATGAAAAGCTTCCTTGGTTTTGAAAAGAAAGTGGGTAGGGATATATTTTCCCTTTTATTAAATTTCATCTTGGCCCTGGAACAGTCATCATTTTACAACAATTCCATGTTACCCCTCCACCATCGTTCTATTAAAGTCTTCCTTCCCTCAGGATTTTTGAAATAGATTTCAAGGAAGTAGCAGTCAATGCAATGCCTTTTCTCACACGTCGATATATTTTGCTTCTTGCTGCAGGTTCAGATTCCAAGTAAAGATTCTGTCCTGTGATACAGTTAGTCCCATTTTCTGTGAGGAGGGAAAGATCGAAAAGAGGAAGTAAAATGGAAATGTGAACCGATACACAGTAAAGCTACAGGAGTACTCATAAGAATTAAAGTAAGAGTGACTTTTAATAGCACACATAGTGTGCACACAGACACTCTAACAACAGCTACGGCTTTTCAGTACCTTTGAAGTGGTAGTCGCCAGGCCAAGCGACTGGACACACATCTACAACAAAAATAACAAGTTAGGCACTATCGTGTCCATTTACCAGATGGGGAAACTGAGTTTCAGAGGAGTCGTGTAATTGGCCTAAAAGTCACACAGAGGCAGAGAAAGAACTAGAAAGTCAAACTTAAGTCAGGACAACTCAAAACCCTCTGATCTTTCTACTGCATCACAATCCTGGTTTTCGGTTGATTTTTAGGTAACACATTGCCGAGCACAAAGGGACTAGGTCATTTGGTGATCTGAGATAAAACCTAGGACTTCCAAGTTGACGTTGAAGCCAACGGATAATGAGATTGGCTGAATCAAAATGGGGACCTTTTGGCCTCTTTTGACCCTTATATAAAATCTGTGGATTCTTGTCTTTTCTCAGTTTGTCAAAGCCCCATGAATTTTTAAATTAAAAAAACAAAAACAATAGTTACGAGTATAGATCGCCTTGGCTATCTTGAATGTTTAAATGCAGTGGGGCACTTGCATAATTGGCATGCATCCAGCATTTGGGAGAACCACGCTGTTTTACTCTCAGAAAGTCCTAGAAGGTTTTCCCCTCCCTTGCCATGGTTTATTGAATCTGACCAGGGCCCCTGACACATGCTTCATCTACATTTACTCCATCATACCTCACAACCACCCTTGGAGGTAAATTCTAAAATGAACCCATTTATATATAAAAACCATAAAGTTCATAGTGGTGAGGAACTGACTCAGGGTCGCTGGAATAAGTGACACACCTGGAACTGGAATCCAGGCCAGACTGTGCTAAAAGGAGCTAGCTAACAGCTCCTTTTGAAGCTAATAGTGATGGGAGCTCCCCTCAAACATCTACTTTTCTAGATAAAATGCCCCAGACCAGAACACCAGACCAGACCAGACCAGACCTTCTTCACCTATATCTAGTTGAATGGCTATCAAATAGCTTCCTTTCCAGCCTTCTCAAAGAATGCAAGCCTCACACTTCACTTCCTGTTTATCCCATGGATAGTCGAGGGCTGTCTGGAAAGTATCCAGCCATATAATAAGAAAAATAGAGGCATTTATGGCTGGATTTTTTTCTGGGTAGTCTTCATATGTAGTGATTTCCCTAAAGACATACAGTTGTTCCTCATTATTCACAGGTCTCGTATTTGCAAATTTGCTTAATCGCTGAAATTTCTTTGTAACTCCAAAGTCAGTATTTGCTGTGCTTTCGTGGTTATTCATGGACAAGAGCAGATGGCAAAAAATTTGAGTTGTCCAAGGCACGAGGTCTCATCGGAAAATGACCAACACTCTGCCTTCTTATTTCACCCCCCTTACTGTAAACAGAGTCCTTGGCAGTCTATTTAGTGCCATGGCTTTTACATTTTTGTCCTTTTTGTTAACAATTTTGCTGTTTAAGTTGGCCCCCAGCCAGAGGGCTTAAGTCTGTGTACCTAAGTGTAAGAAGGCTGTGATGTGTCTTTTAGAGAAAATGGGTATGTCAGATAACCCTTGTTCAAGCTTAAGTTCCAGTGCTGTTGACCATGAGTTCGATTCAATGAGTCGACAATACATATATATTAAATGAAGTGTCTTTAACCAGACCATTTCACCCCCAATTTCCAGAGCAGTATGTGCTGCCCAAGATGTGCTCAATGAACATTTTTTGAATAAATGAATGATTAAATAAATAAAACTTTTTAGTATATTCCATGTTGTGCTTGAATAAAGGGTTTCATAGTTAAAAGATAAACAACATTTAAAAAGTAAACAAAAAGTCTGGGACTTAGTGATTTAAGCCAGTGCAAGCCATGTATGCAATATTTAAAAGATGTGAAAGAAAAACATTAATAAAAGTAATGACTTAAAAAAGATTTTAAAAGTATGAAATTTAAAAAATGTAAAGAGAAATAGGTGAAATGAATTTTAGCAATTTATTTTATTTAATCCAATATATCCAAATTATCATTTCAACATTCAATCAATATTTAAGAATTATTATTTTAGCTTCTTTCTTTTGGGCCCAGTATTTAAAATCTGGCATATGTTTTACACTTAAGCAATCTCCATTCCACCTAGCCACATTTCTAGTGCTCAATTGCTATGCATGGCTATGACTCCCATGCTAGCTAGCAAATCTCTAGGCAAAACTTTTCATTTTAGCCATCAGGACCCTGAGCCAAAGAGGGCTGGACATTGGCCTATGGGCATGCCACAGGACTGTGTTCATGGAAAACACTGCAGCTCTGAGTTTCTGAGTTCCCATTCTTGAGTCGGGTACTTTTCACATGTCTAGGGGCCCCACTGAGTAGGGTTTACCCGCACAGGCTCTTTGACTGAGCTGCCTGGGTTCAAGTCTCACAAAGACCTCTTGTAGATGTGCAACCTTGGGCAGGTTATTTACTCTGCCTGGGACCCAGTTTCTCATATGTTAAAGAGGGTTCTTCAGAGTGAATCAGAATCAAATTATTCTAAGAATTGTAGTTAAATGAGATAAACCCATGTAATAAATAAGGTCAGAATGTGACCTTATTTGAAAATAGGATTATTGCACACATGGACTTACTTGCCACCACACTCTTGCTCTGATCTCCAGCACTGGGAGGAACTGAATTGTCTAGCTTCAGGGAGAAGCTGGAGGGGCAACTTTCTCTCCGACAGAAGTGGTGGCAGAAGCCATTGTTTCTTTGTTGATTCCTCCCCCTTCCTAGTGTGCAGACTTAGGCAGGTGCCATATCTGAGTCTCTATCAACCTGGCTGACACAATTCGCCCTGCTCTGATGATTCCCTGAGACCCCACCCCACCCAACTTGCGGACGCACTCAAGTGACTTCCAGTGACTTTTCCATACAAACAGCCTGTTTTGCCTCACACTGTGGACTTCCTTAATATATTTAGGACAAATATTGCATGATGCCTCTTATTTAAGTTTCCTAGAATAGGCAAATTCATAGAGACAGAATGTAGAATGGAGGTTACCAGGGATAGGGGGTGGGAGGCATGGCAAGTTATTGTTCAGTGGATCCAGAGTTTCAATTTGGGATGATGAAAATGTTTTAGAGATGTATGGTAATGATAGTGGTATAATGTGAATATACTTAATGCCACTGAATTGTGTATTTTTAAAGTTAAAATAGTACATTTTAAATTATGTATATTTTACAATAAAAATTAAAATAAATAGGGTAATTACAGATATAATCATTTAAGCTGAGGTCATACTAGATTAGGGGGTGCCCTTCATCTAATATGACTAGTGTCCTTATAAGAAGACAGGGACACACAGGGAGAAAGCAGAGATTGGAGAGATGCACCTATAAACCAAGGACTGCTGGTCATCACAGAAGTTAGGAAGAGACAGAAAGGATTCTATCCAGAGTCTCAGTGGGATCCTGGCCCTGCCAACACCTTGATTTCAGATTTCTAGCCCCCAGAACTGTAAGAGAAGAAATTTCTACTGTTTTAATTCACCCAGTTTGTGGTAATGTGTTACAGCAGCCTTAATAAACTAATATACTCATAGTTCTGCCAGATATAATACAATTAAATTCTACTATCAGATAAAAAATGACCAACATTTAGCATCGGTACATCCCATGCAGGATTTGGGATATACTTATATTTAGTTGGTGCCCTGTATTTATATTTGTTAAATCTGGCAACCCTACCCATAAACCACTTTGCACATGAAGAACCTCTTGAATATATGAGAAACTGAATCCCAGACAGAGTCAGCCACAGCTTTTAAAAACTTTTGCTATTATTAGGATATGACAATGGCTCAATTACGAGTCATAATATATAGAGATAAGTGTGCTGTGTGTTGTCAATAAACATATACATCCTACAGACATGTTAAATTTTTAGGTAGCCACAAATGAACCAGTAATTATTCATTTTAGCATGGACTGAAATCAGAACGACCACAGTCGACAAAGAAAAATGAAATCAAATCATCACAGGACGATGGGCCCATGGAGCAGCTCTCTCATTCCTCAGGGCACTGCAAGGTGCAATTGCATCACCAGTGGACTGCTCCACGTGCGTGCCTGAACACAGTGTGGGGAGCTGCGTGTCTGGGCAGGCTGGGAAAGTCACTCTGTCCCAACAGCCCGTTCGTTCCCTCCGTGACTGCGAGCATGTGCCATTCCCAGATGCTGATTTGCTCCTGCTGCTGGAGCCACACATGGGCTGTGACAAACTCTGTCACTTTTATTAGCCTGGCAGATGTTATAGATATCTGGGAGATTGATCTATCATTCTTTCAGGGGCATGAACGGGGAACTGCTTCCTTTCCTGCCCCCTCCTCCACCCACTGCTGCCCCACAGCTGTGGGCTTCCTGCCATTTGTCCAAGAGACAGTGGCTCTCCCACAAGGCTGGGTGGGGGTCTGGCGGGGCTAACATGATTCTACCAGGAAGAGATCAACTGGGCTGAATGTTGATGATCTTGTCTTTTGGGAAGACCAGTTTCTGGGTGTGCTAAGTCCATGAGGTTGATGAAAAGGAGGGGAAAATAATCAATAAATAGAAGTTTCTGTGAGTGTGTGTTTGTGTTATAAATTAACTTTATATATTGAAGATTCTTACCAGTACTCAATAAAACCAGTATTAATTAATAATCCACTCTATCGATATTTACTGATAACGTATTGTGTACCATGATTTAAATGCTGGTGATCCAGGACTGAACAAGAAAGATTAACCCTGACTCTCATGGAGTTCACCTACCAATGAGAGGGGACAGATTAAAAAAACAACAACAACAACAACAAAAAAAAAAACAATTAAACACTTTAAATGTAGTTTGTAATAATCACTGGGAAGAAAATAACTAGGATGTAGAAACTGATGGGAATAGGGACATCTACTTTAGGAAACGATCTCTGAAAAGGTATCATCAAGAGGAGACCCAAAGAATGACAAGAAAATAGCCACAGGAAGTCAGTGGTAAGCCACAGAAAACTTTTCAGAAGGAGATGGGATTGTATCAAGCAGTGCTTCAGGAACTTCCCTCTAGAAGCTTCTGGGAGATTTGAGGTTTTGCAAAAGAATATACTCTTAAGCTTTCCATTGTGTGTAGTGAATGGACTTTTCTCTGCACCTAGAATGATTCTAGTTCTTGAATGCACTTCTTGCATCTAGAACGGTTCTAGCCATGTACCATCTTTGGAAGAGTTGGAAAACTAGTCATTCAAACCATTTTCTGTGTTCTGTTGAGGAGCTCCAGTTGAGGCTCCAACTTTAGAGATTCTGTCCAGAAATCCAGGTGATGAGGACCTAAGACTGTGATGAGGAGAGGAGGAAAGATTAAATAGAAATATACCAAGTGTGAGTTATCCACCTTAGCCTCAGTTTCTCCCACTACTGATGGGCATCCTAACATCTCCCCAGGAAGGTTTTCAGGAGGTTGGAAAGAGATAGCATATGTGAAGTTTAGTGCCTGAGAGCAGGTGACATGAAGTAAGCCGGAGTTTCCCTTCCCTCTTTTCTCTTTTCACACACCATCTACTTAACTCAAACAGGAATGATGCACATCACCCTAGCAGTGAAGGACTGTGAAAACCTCATATTGCCAAGTTTTTCAGAGGATTTAGTACTCTCTGAAGAGCCAAAAAGTCATTTGAGAAGTAGATAAGGCAACACTCACACATATAACACTTGACTCCTTTACAAACCACAATCCTACTTGCAGTAGCAAACACACTGTTGTCTCTGTTTTGGATGCAAAATCCAGTCTGTGCTGATGTAGCTGTGTGTGTGTGTGTGTGGGGGGGGGGTGATGGGGTGGAGTTACTGTGGCCAGAAATTCTGTGGTTTGGAGTTCTGTGTGAGCCTCCATCTCCCACCACCCTGTGCCCAACTCTGAGGGTCCACTGATGGCCCTAACTTCACCATAAAGGGCTCCAATGGCCACAATTTTCCTTAGCCATTTGGCAAACTTCTGTTACTTTCCAAACACACCACCATATGTTGTGACACATTCTTACATGTACAAGGACAGAGGCATTCACACTAGTAAACTCACTTGCAGCTCACTGCTTTACACTTTTATCACAATGAATCACAACTTCCTGATTCCTTCTTTTGCCTATTACTTGACTGTCAGCTTCCAGAGGGCCGAGTCTTATTTACTTTGCTCTGCTTTGTGTGGCTGTCTGGCAATCACT
This sequence comes from Lyroderma lyra, assembly GCA_004026885.1. Lineage (NCBI taxonomy): Eukaryota > Metazoa > Chordata > Mammalia > Chiroptera > Megadermatidae > Lyroderma > Lyroderma lyra. The sequence goes on from PVJL010008767.1 coordinate 33,131, forward strand.
ATTTGTTAAATAAATATTAATAAATGAAATTCAAAAAAAAAATCAAAACAAACTCAAAACCACATACATATAGCCAACACTCACGGTGTTCCTGACCATACTCAAATGCACATTCACATACAAGTCACATGTGTGTTACACACATGCATAGTTCAAGTTTCCACTTGGGATCTCTCAAGTTATCCCAGCCATCCTTCAGTATCCCTACATCTCTTTCCATGTAGGTAATTTTGAGATAATTCCAGCACCAGGCTCGCTCTAGCTGGTGGCTTCCCAAACCAGAGCAGATAGAAGGGACCACACCAAGGGTTGTGAGCCCTCTGCTCTTCCAAGCTCACTGCTTGCACCCAAGACCAGATGGTCAGTGGGCTCAAAGGCGGTTCATGTGCCTGGTTCTCAGGCTTCCCTGTTATGAGTCAGAACTCGACATCAGCCATTGGGGAAGACTTAATCTATTTATCATCCTCTCTGCTCTGGGGTCCCAGGTGGTGCAGGGGCCAAAGCGAAGATGTCAAACCATGTGTGGTCTTTAAATAGCCCTTGATGTTTGTCACAAGAGTTGAGCCTGGGGCCTGGACCCATTCCAGTTGGTAATTGATAATTCCACCTGGTAATTACGTGCTCCGGGTAGTTTCGGTTGGCATTCTGCACCTCCTGTCCTGAAATGGCAAGAGGTGTTCCCAGGTTTCATGCCACAAGTGGCTCCATTTCAAGCCCCATAAAATTTCTAAATACCTTTGGAATGCTGCAGGATGAAAGATGCTATCCTTGTTAAACACGAACGCTTCTCAAAAGAAAACCCCGGACTCTCTGATCATGGCAATTTCTCCTGGTCCTTAAGTTTCTTGTTAAAAGAAAATGTCAATTAATAAAGAATGCACATATAACCCATCCTGGAAATTAACTGAGGATGTCGAGCAATGTCCTAAGGGGGCTAGATAAATTATCTGCTTGCAAATTATTTTCTTCTTCAGAATATACAGAGACGTTCCAGGTGGTCTTGATGCTTTGCTTCTTGTTCTTTTTCACTTTTTGATATATAAATACCTTTGGATTGAGGTCTGCTCACTTGCCTCCCCATAGAATATACATTCATTTAAGAAGACATGGCTGTTAGAATGGACACTGGCCAGGATTTTATGATAGTAGCCCCAGGAATAGAATTGAAGTCTTTCTTTTCCTACTCTGTCAAAGGAATCCCAAAAGCAAATTCAGTTAAAATCATAAGATGTTGATCATGAAGGTGAGCAGTTCCAAGACCCAAGAGATGTGCAAGAGCCTTGGACTGCAGCGATCTTTCCCTACAAATTTCCTTACTTCTGAGAATGTACCCAGATCTGGAATGAACACATACGCAAGCCATTACCTACGTGCGTAATTCTCTATTGCTGTGTAACCAACTACCCCACATTGCAAGGCCCTAAAAGAATAGCAATTTATTGCTTCTCATTTTGTGGGCTCAGCTGGTGGTCCTTACGCTGGCCTCACTGAGGGTCTCTCAAGAAGTTACAGTCAAATGGTGGCTGGGGTGGACTCATCTGCAGATGGGGACTTGAGGTGACTATCTTCTTCTCTGTGTTGTCTTAGAACTATTCCTTTCCATGCAGCCTCTCCAAGTGGTCTTTGTCCAAGTGGGCTCTTCAGCTGAGGAGCTGGACTTCTTACATGGTGGCTCTGGGCTCCCAAGAGTGGACATGTCAAGAAGGAAGCAGCAGAAACTGCCTGTTCCCTTAAAGCTGGGCCTGGAACCAACACTGCATTGCTTCCCCTGTATTTTACAGTTTAACATGAGTGTGAGTCAGCCCACATTTGAAACCAGGCCTGTGAGAGGTGGGAGGTGTGATTCACTGGGGGGCATCGTTGGAGAACAGCTGCCACACTATTATTGTTTTTATTTATTTTTTTGTCATCTCCATCTACAGGTCTCACAGTTAACCATAGATTTCTTCCTCTCGTGCTCACCCCACTCAGTCCTGATATTGTCTCTTCTCTGTTTTGCTTCACAGTCTGGGGTTTGATTTTCTGTTTTCCCTTCATAGCATCAACACTGACCATTCCCCGCAGTTCTTGACTTCACCGAAAGCTCATAATGAACCCCTCTCTCTTCACTTAAAATCTGACAGAAATTCCATCCAACCTCAGTTCAACTATTGTTAAGTGAGTAAAACAAATTGAGATGTGTTATATGAGTATGATTCCCTTTATTTTAAACAAATGCATGCATAAGTAAAACTTATGTTAGTTTGTGGATATATGGAAAATATATGGACAGAGACATACTAAAGAGATTACCAACAGAGAGTTTTCTCTAAGGAATATTTGGGCACTGAGGAAGAGGTAATCGGTAACTTTTTATTTTATATTTCTCTAGATGTTAAAAAAATGCAATTAGTTTGCATTTCTTTCATAATAAAAATTAATTTAAAAGGTCAACCCAATTTTAGAAAACATTTGCTGAACTTTTAACTTGATCAAGGCCCCATTCTTGGGACTAGTGATTTTAAAAGTGATGAGACAGTCCTTTTTTAAAAGAAATCCTCAGGTAATTTGGATACACACACACACACACACACACACACACACACACACCCAGTATACCCATCATTAAACTTCATTAAGCAGCAATGTTCAACATACATCAAACAACAGCCAAAGCCTACACAATGTTGACAAAATCCAACCTGGTGCCAAGAACTTAATATTCTCAATTTTAAAATTAAAAACAAACATGGACACAAACAATAGTTTAGTGGTTATCAGAGGGTTGGGGGGGGGGTGCGGAGGACAAAGGGGGTCAAATACGTGGTGACAGAACTGACTCCAGGTGGTGAGTACACAATGCAATACGAGCATACAGATGATACATTACAGAACTGTACACTTGCAACCTATATAATTTTACTAACCAGTGTCACCCCAATACCCTTAAAAAGAAATTAAAACAGCATGTCAAGCTCTGCTTCGTCCTTCCTTGCGCTCAGTACCGAGAATCTTCCTCTGGCATACTGACGCCAGAGCCCAGCTCACTCAGCCAAGCGTGCCCTGAGAGCAGCCCAGCTAGGAACCACCCTTGACGCTCAGGTGTGTCTCCTACCCATCGATTGCCAATCTCCCAGAATGCCTCGCTCTCCAAGTGGGCAGGATGCAGCCCAGAGGTCATTCCCAGATCACATGTGTATCTGAGAACATGCTCTTTCTTGACGTGGTGATGCAATGCGGAGGAGAGTTGCAGGGCTGATCAATGGCAGCAAGGGCTCTGTCAGGATGTACAGTAATTTGACTCAGCTCAATACATTGAGCTCCTGGGGCAGGAAAAAAGACCCCAGGTTCTAAAAATGCTCTCCAAAGAACCTATGAGCTTCTATCTCCTCTGCCCCAGCCCACTCCCCCGAAAGCACCCCGATCTCACCATTACCAAGACTCCCACAAGTGGGAGAGATCTTGATGGGAAAGTATTGGGCATATTGAAAAGCTCATTGATCAATAAGCTTCGCTGAGCCTAACATTCTGTCTGACAAGAGCACTGAGGACTTCTGAGCACGTGCTCTTTGTCTACCTGCTAGGGGCTCAGTGATCAATCATGAGCCTTGTGCCAGTTGGGGCCGATGGGGGTATTAGAGAGCATCTACCTAGTGGTTCTGAGGCTGCTCTAAGGACTTGCTCCCTGGGAGGAGAACCTGAGGCCACAGTAGTGGGTGAGAGCTAGGTCTCCCCAACCATGAGAGAGGTTGGGGGGGGAGGTGGCGGGGCAGGATAAAATCAAGGAAGATGTGTGCACGTCGTACGAACTAAACATTTCACGGGCAGTGTTTCATCTCTTCATTGCCACAACCCCATGAGGTCAGTGCCATGAATCGCCACATGTTTCAGGACAGGAAACTAGAGCTCTGAGATAATCAGAGACTTTCAGTAACAACAATAGGAATTCTACATAAAGTCTGAGCGTTCATGCCCAAACAGCCAGAAAAACCCCACTTTTATCCATTCCCACATAGAACCGAGTTTGAATACAAGACCCGTCAGCTAAAATCAGAAATGTTTCGAAAACGCTGACCTAGCCTATGCTTCCATTCTTCCGTTTTACAGATGAAGGACCCAACGCTGAGAGAAACAAAGTCGACAGAGCCCCCAGGCAGCAGGGAGAGAGGCGGGAGTTAGAATGCCTAACCCAATCATCACATTAACAGCTATTATTTATCGAAGGTATTTTACATGCCGGGTACCCTGCCTCTCGTATTCACATGTGATCTGACCTAACCTTCACAATAAGTAGGAATAATGTAGCACCTCTCTGGTGGGATGATGGTGACTACTAAGTACGGAAGATGAGGCATTTCCTATTAACTCTTGGGTCTGTTTCCAAATGTGTGTCTCTCTTACCAAGTATAATATCAACCAGGGTCACAGAACTTGCTATACACATAAACTCACACCAGTTGAATTTTACTTTCATGTGACATCTAGAAACAAATTGTCATCCGATGTACACATTTACCTTTGCCCTCAATGTGTGTGTGTAAATGCACAATTAGGAGGTGTATATAACGAAGTCATGGTGACTGTGTTTTTCCTTCAAGAAACTCAAGTTTTCTTGTGAAACCTTTGAGAGAGATCACATAGCTAATGATCAGCTTTGACGACATTATCGGCCCTTTCAACATTCAACTGAGCGATCTTCTGCATCAGAAATGGTGTGTACAGATTGTAGGATCCTTTCATTTGGTGATGGGAAACTTCTATCCATGCTTCAGTCCTGTCCTGGGCAAAGGAGTTGGGGAAGGGGTGGGGAATTGCAGCTCACTGCCTCGCCCCCTCTGCATCACTCCCCTTGAGTCTCTCCAAAAAGTCACTTATTAAATAGCTGCAAGATAGCCAAATGCTTTGTATATGGCCACTCCACCCTTCCATAGCTCATGGCTGGTCTATGAAACAGAGGTGGTCGGGAAGGGACATGGCCCAGTACCAAGACCATGGGGGATACCAGCTTTGACATCTGCTGCCTTTGGGATTTGGGGAGATTCAGCCTTATTGATTCTTTCTTCCTCATCTGGAAAAGTCAGGGCTCAGGTTCGTGTTGAATATTAAGTGAGCCCTGTATGTGATAGCAAACTCTCCCTTGCCTCCCAAGAGTGGTTCTCAAAGTGCGCTTCCTAGACCAGCAGTTTTAGCAGCACCTGGGAACTTGTTAGAAATGCAGCATCTCAGGACATCTCACTACACACATCCCTGTCCTCCCCTGACTCGTGCAGGACCTGGGATCTGACCCACGGAAGCTGTCTGTGGATCAAACTGATGAACCGCCTCTACCTGGGCAGGATTGTATTTGGTTATTTGTAGGCTGTGTCCCACCCAAGTTATGAACATCAGAAGAGCTCTACCAACTTTTGAAATGTGTTTTTATATTTTTCTCCAGCATTTCTCCCTTTGCACAGAGTACCCACCTGGTAAATAGATGCTGATCTGGGGAAAATAATGATGAGACAACATGGTGTCTGAAAGTCCAGCAAACCCTGTTATTAATCATTGACTTTCTCACATGGCAAAGGGAACCAACTTTTAAGGAAAGAGACACTTACATTAAGGCTTTTTAAAATGGGGTAAGAGAAAAAAAAATTCAAATCCCCTTTTGTATAGAACGATGAGGGGGGATAAAAATATTGGGTAAAAATCAAATGTGACTTAGGGGAAGTTCTTCAAATTAATACAAAAAAATATTTCCTGAACTCATGTTAGGAGAATGTCATGGAAGATATGCTATGTGCAAGCCATTTCGTGCTAACATCTGGGCCTGCTGTAGAGGACAGCATAGTTGAGAAAAACATGGACGTAGAACAAGCAATTTCAATACGAATCCACACGCTCTTCATTTGAGCTGGGGGTACAGAGAAAGCAGTCTAGGAAGGCTTCCTGAAAGAGGAAGGGCATTCCTCGCAGAGTTAGCAGTGAGCACAAAGGCGGGAAGATTTCGAACATGCAGATGGGAAAGCTGTCCTCTCCACAGAGGTCCCCAGGCGTGAGCAGCTCTGTGAGGTGGTGAGGGATGGAATGGGGACCACAGAGGGGAGTGTTGCCCCAGACTGGCAGATCCATGAGGGCTCCTCTCCACTTCTGCCTAATGCTATGAAGAGGGCTCCAACTTCAGGCCTAGATCAATGCCTCTCAAACCTCAGTGTCTATCAGAATTCTCTAGAGGGCTTAATAAAATGGAGGCGACTGGGCCCCATCTCTAAAGTTTCTGATTCGATGGGTCTGTGGTGAGGACTGAGAAATGCATTTAAAGTTTCCATGTGACCCTGATATTGCTGGTCCCTGGTCCACAGTTTCAGGACCACTGGCCTCACTCTCCCTGAGACAGACATCAAGTCTCAGCTGAGGATGGTGGGGTTTCAAATGTGGCCCACTGGTCCCCAAACACTTGGCATAGGCCTTGGGAGCACTCCAGAAAGCCAAACTACTCCTGAATCTGCCTCTCACCTGCCAAGGTCAGGTGTTGGATGGCAAGGCCAAGGTGAACCCCACTTTGCAGAGTTTGCCAACCCCAAGAACTCACACCTAGCAGGAACGGCTGCTGGGGCCTTGCAAAGGATATCTAGATACCCAAAACTTGGCTCCCGTTGAAACAAATGTGCCTGGGTTCATTATTCCGACCAGCGAAGGACTCAGAGGCATGGCGATCGCTAATTACAAGCCTCCTGGCCCGCAACCAGATACCAGATTGGGCAGCCCTGGGTTCTAATTGTGGCATTCACTCCGATTAGACATGTGTGGCCCTTTATTAGGGCTGCTGTTAACATCTTGATCTGAGTTTCTTCCCTTTTGAAGTGGGGATGAGGTCGCTTTATTGTTTCAGGTATGGGTGCCCGGTTGCTGCTTATTCAATGCTAATTAGTACATGATAAGTGCAATTAGAGGGTCAGAACACACTGCTACAACCCACCCAGCAGCTAAGCCACTCGGAGCAGAACCAGTTCCCCAGCTCAACGGAGAGTAATTGGGAGGCGCAACAGGTCTTAAAGAGCTTGTTTGTTACCAAGGCCAAGTTCCAGTTGATGTTTAGATTTTAGACCTTAGAGTCTACATTTATCTTATATCTTGTTTCTTCCCCAAAGGCAACAATGGGGGCACTTCTCAGGTACATCATCCACCTGCTGTCAGAAGTGGGGGGTCCTGACCCCCGACATGAGTGGCTGTCTGTTCTGCTTCCACTGGTTTTGTTGTTACTAATGAGAAGTCCTACCGAAGCTGGTTGCAGGCACCTCTCACCCATGAGCCCAGTTCTGAGGCTCTGTGATGCTCTCTCTCTTACCCTCATGAGCATAAGAAGGCTTCTGCCTTTATTTTTTTTCAGATTCTATATATATGTGAGATTATGCAGTATTAGCCTTTCTGTGTCCGGCTGACTTTATTTATCATGTCCTCCAGGTTCATCTATGTTGTCACAAGTGGCAGGAGTTCCTTCGTTTTGTGGCTGAATAATATCTGTGTGTGTGCATGTAATTTGCACATTTATCTATCGGACAAATTTTCAGTTACAAGATAAATAAGTTCTGGGGATCTAATACACTGAACAATGACTATAATAATACTGTATTATATACTTGAAATTTGTAAGAGTAGATCATTAGTGTTCTCACCACACACACACACACACACACACACACACACACGTAACAATATGAGGTGATGAATGTGGTGATTAGCTTGATTGTGGTAATCATTTTATAATGTATTTGTATATTAAATGTCCATCTCCTATACCTTAAATATATACAATTCCTATTTGTCATTTATACCTCAATAAAACTGTGGGGAGGTGGGATTTAGAAAGGCTCCTGCCACTCCAGTCTTAAGAACTCCTCTGAGACAGGGGAAGAAAGGATAGATGAGCCTGTCCCCTCTTGTTCCAGGAAAATGGACACGTGCCTGAAAGAGTACCCCATCTCCCAGCTGGCTTTCCCTTACACCTCACTGACAGTTCTGTCCTGTGGTTGTCCCAGCTGCAAGTGCTTCTGGGAGAGCAAGCGTTTCTAAGCGGGTGGGCACCTTGCTTTCTGGATGAAAACAAGGTCTCTGAGCAAAGAAAACGGGAGGGTGGGTTTGAGGTGAGCAGCTCCTCGTTTCCATCTCTGGCTGAGTTGGGAGACCTGCCCCATCAGGTTGGAAATCCCTTCTCTGCCGCTTGCGCAGCTTGTGCAATCTCAAACTTCCCAGCTTTGTCATCTGCATAATTGTGGTAATAAGCCAAGGGTTAAATGATGTCATGTATGAACCCACCCAGCACAGTCTCTGGAACCTCGTATATACTCATAAAGAGAAACCATTATCATTTGTGATGGGAATGACAATATTCCTCCTTAATTCCACTGGCCCCGGCTCAGCCCCTAAATGTGGAGCCTTGCCATTTCCCAGAGCCCGCCTGGAAAGCCAGAAAGGACACCTGACGTCCCTGCTGTCATCTGGGCGCATGGCCTCCAGGTTCCTTCCCTCAGCTGGACTTTGCCCATCCCTGTGGACATATCCGGAAAGTGCCTGGACATTGTAACCACCACTGGGGTTGACCTTTAAGCTGGAGCGGCATAAAACCTCCTAGCATCTTGTTTTTCACGGTTAGAGTCCACGATGCCAGCTTCCCCTCACGTGGGCTGGCTCAGGGCCAATCTGCTCTCCCAGAACTGGGAAGGGCAGAGACTAATGACCCCGAATTGATATGTAACTTGCCCTAATATTGACCCTGGCCCTGTAGTTAGTGATTCCCATTGTAGGGTAAATGATTGGACTGTTTTGGCTTTTGCCCCATTTGACTTCTCCACCATCCCCACAACTGTTTTAAAGAACAAAAAAATGGAATCTCAATTAATTGTATGATTCAATGAAGAGTGCTGCTATGACTCTGGTGGCTGTGGGGGCAAGCTTTGTAGTGTTTCTTCTGAATCAACTAGGAGATTGTGAGTGCCCTTTGTTAAAGATGGCAAAAGTCTAAGTTCTCCTGTTGGAGATGTATCTATGTTAAACTATCCAAGTAAATAATAATAATAAATATTAACTGAATGTTCAGGAAGTGTCTGATGTGATAAATATGTTAGACTAGGTTCAGTCATTCGTTCCTCAGTGACTAAATCCCTCACATTTGATAAGCTCTGAGTTAGGTGCTACCTTACAAAGTTAAAACAACATGGTTCCTGCCCTATGCGGGGATTCAGGTCACCATTAAGTCTGGTGTTATTAGGGCCATGTGGGTGAGCATAATAATTATTATGAGTAGGAATATCATTATGGTTGCCAGGTGTTAAGGGACCACTTACCCCATGGATGATGTGTAGGACACATTATACTTTTAGCTGTCATGGCCATTGTCACATCTGAATGCAGGCTCTCTTTGTAATCTGAATTTTTAGATGAGGCAATTGAAGTTCAGAGAAGGTTAGGTAACCCCTCCAAGGTCACAGAGTTGGTGAGAATTGGGGTGAATCTCGTTCAGGCCGGGTCCAGTCCATGCCGCTTAGGGTTCAATCCCGGCTCTGCGTCTTGCCAGCTTTGCAACCTTGGGCAAGCTACCTAATGTCTCTGGACTCAGTTGCCCAATCAGTAAAATGGGTTTAAAGTATTGCTTACTTCAATGGGGTGGTGGTTAAGAGTAAATGTGTTAGCATGTGCAAAATATGTGGACAGTTAACATATGCAACTACCAGGACCTTCTGTGCCCTGCCTGGCCACCAGTAAGAACAGGTATGCAGCTGAAGAAGTGACAGCTCTGTTGAAGCCTGAAGGGTGATTAAGAATTACCCAGGTGAAGAAGGGAAGACCATCTTGCGGGCAGAGAAAATGATTTTTACAAAGGCACCAAGGTCTGGAAGGCATGAGGAGTTCAGAGGAATTCCCTAAGAGCTCGGGGTAACTGAAGGCCATTGTGTGTAAGGAGGTGGACGGAGCAGAGAAGCAGGTGGTGGCAGGATTCTGGAGGGGCATTTGAGCCATTGTTAAAGGCAGTAGGGAGATGTTAAAGACTTTGAAGAAAGAAAATGATTAATTCTTCCTCCAAAGACAAAATGATTCTAGAATCCAGCTCCAGGCCCCTAAGTCCTGCTGCAGCCCATGCTGGAGGGAAGAGAATCTTTGCATCTTACAGACCAAAGAAGTGCCATTTCCTCCTAAATCTCCTCCAGAGCTGGTCTTAGCAGGCACACTGGGTCCACACTGGGCTACTTTCTAGCTCTCTCCCAGCTTGCCTTCCCCGGGGCTGTCAGCCCTGTGCAGAGGCCAGGGTGCGGCTGCAGGGAGGGTAGCTGGCTTTCCCATCACCTTGCGATCTATGCATGAGGCTCTGCCACCTTCATGGGCGTAGTTCACAGTGAGGGTATCCTGGGCATAAAATGCTATCTGGTTTTTAAATATTCTAGGCTCTGGGGTCTGTCTGAGGGGGCTCAAGCTGAAAAGGGGAGCCCCTACTTATAAACGAAGGAGCTGTGGGTTTACAAATCTTCCTGAGGTTACAGGGAGCCTGCAGTCACCACTGGAACCCACATCCTCAGAGGACAGGTTTGTGCTTGAAAGGCTGGGGTCAGCGGATTGGCCCCCAGGGACCTCCCAGTTGGTGCTGTTGTCAGGCAAGTGCCCCAGAGGTGGAGAATGGAAAATGGAGCTCCTGGTGGGCCCAGCCCGCCCCAGGCAAGAGGGCTGGCCTCCACATTTTCCCAGACCCGAGTGGGCAGCTACAAAGGCGCTTTTGAGGATAAACAAATAAAGAATTGAGAAAATAAGGAAGGAGCTGGCATCTGAAGAATGTGAATATTTAGAAAATGCTGGGGAGGGAAGACAGAGCGGGCTGTTCTGTTATAGGTTAGCTGTCTGGTGGCCTGGGACAGAGGATCTGCAAAAGAGAAAAAAAGAAAAAAAAAGGAAAGGGGCAAACAATCTTGGAGACAAGGTTCCTTCAGGGTGGACTGTTTCCCACAAGCAAAAATGAAGGATGTGAAAGCAAATGACTTTGAGGCCAATGAGACGGAGTCCAACTTTTCCGTCGTTTCCGTAAGACGTTGTGAAGCACCACCATCCCCCATTCTTGAAGTGCTGTAGTTTCATTGCTGCTTATTACTATTATTCCTCTTAGTTACTTGGCATAGAGCTGTGAGGGGGTTTGAACCCATCAGTTTCTGGGGAGAATCAGTATGGTAGCACAGAGAATGACTGCTAAACATGCCAGAAACTGATTATTGGGGAAATTCAGGGGTGAACTTAAGGAAGGGCCTGGTTACCCCACGCTTTCAGCTGCTGTAGAGAAGGGCGAATGGCAAGGAACTAATTCTTTGCGCACTCAACCTGGAGCTTGCAAATACTTGGATTCTTCATGGAATATGTCCTAGACCCCTTTTCTTCTCGCCTCAAACACCTCTGTTCACGCCAGCATTCATTCATTTGACTAATATAATTGCATGTTTAATGAGCTCCAAAACTTGCTAACCAGGCTCTTCCCCATGAACTTCCCATGTACTGGTTCATTTATTTCTTACAGCAATACTGTGCAGTCCTCACTCCATTTTAAAGATGGTGAAGTTGTGGCTTAGGCAGTATATTAGTTTCTGGTCACTTGAGAGTGCCAGTTACATTTATCCTGCATCTACCAATCCCCATGGGCACTAGTTACCTGAGTGTCTACTGTCTATAGACTATAATATTCAACCTGTTGGTATACCCACCACCCTCCTCTGTTCTTTGCACCCTCACCCCTGTTCTGAAAATCATTACTTTGATATCCACATCTGGTATGCCTTTTCACAAGGCTTTGGAGATACAAAAGTACTCATCCAGGCAGGTTAGGGGGCGAATGGATTCTCCTATGGCCTTGAAAACTCTCACACCCTATCATACCAGTCACAAATCCTCCATCCTGGGATGAAGGCCAAACACCATTATGAATATTACTACCTCAATTAAAATGATTGTGGCTATGTATCTGGCACTTTAGGTACATTATTTGAATGTAATATTTCCTATTGCCCAGAAATGGTATTACTATCACCCAGATGGTGGAGGCTCAGAAAATATTAAGTAACTTGGCCAAAAGTAAATGGCTAGAAAGAGGCAATAGCAAGATTTAATCCCACATCCATGACTCATATCGTACATTCTAGAATTCCCTGAAGCTAGGTAGAGAGATACAGTTAGGACATTGCTGCGGTCTGGCCATAGGACCAGCACATGAGCTGAAGGCCTCCTCCCTTTGGGAAGAATCTCTGTCCAGCACTCCACTGTTAATAAAGGAGAGCTGCTAACCACTGCTAAACATAGTTGTGTCAGGCACGAAAATGGTCTTCAAGAGTTAAAACCTCTGAGTCTTTGTAATCTGTCCTTCAATTGTTATTAAAAACTCATTTTCTAGAACCCTGACAGATCTCCATTTCCCCCCTCCCGAGCAACAGCATCCATGTTTTCACAATCCATAATTCCAACCCCATCTTGGAAGAAATGTTAAAATGATAAACATGCTACTTGTGATAGGTGGCTGTTTAATGATGATGCTATTGAGCAAGGAAATTAGACCCATGTCAGATGTGGTTTTGAAGGAGATAGCAGCAGGAGGGAGAGACTCTCAAAGAGATTTTTCTTCCAGGGAAGAGCATGTTGCCTATATACCTCTCTTCCCAAAGTTTCTTAAAAACACATTGGCCTTTGCTTCCTCTCTGACTCGTGTTTCAAAAGTGTGTTGGTCTATTTGTTTTAAGATTTCTCTTGCTGCATGGAATTGTAATTGATTACTCCTTGAATTTAAGCTTTTGTTATTTTTGTTGTTAACTGCTCATTGTGGTCATGATGAAAGTATCAGCAGGGGAGAGGAGGGTGTTTTTCTTAATACCTGATTTCTGAATGTACACTCTGATTTTCCTCATCTTCTAAAAGGTGATATAAATGGGATGTGTTCATGTCAAAAAAGAAAGAGATGTGTAAATGGCTTACATTTTTCCTTGTGTTCAAAAAAATAAATTTATGGACCTGTGTCCAAGAAAAATCTCCATATCAACAGCCAGAATTTCTAGATCTGTCCTTCAGTATTTTATTTTCCCCTTGTCTCCTGATCATATAATCTTGCTATTTTTAAGTATGGTTGACAGACCAACACCATCATCATCACCTGGGAGGCTCTCAGAATTGCAGAATCTATGCTCCATCCCAGAACTACTGAATCAAGGTCTGTGCCATTACAGAGTGCCCCAGGCAATTCATGTGCACGTTAAAATTGGAAAAGTACTGATTAGAGAGTCTTTTGTTCAAGAATACATCACCAGTCACAAGCGTCAGCCTTAGATTTCTTTCTGTGGAAAGAGGGCATGGGATATAAGGCCTCTTTCAGTTAAGTCCTTGAGTTATTGACTTAATAACCACTGAGCTCCTTTCCTGCACCAGGTTCCATACAAGGCACTGGGGACATCCTTCAAATGTGCTCCCTGTTCCCATGTGCTTTTCTGTGCACAGGAAATAGGCAGCAGGGCAACACTCTTGAACAGAATACTCTGCATGTTCTGTATCTATCTAGGGAAGCCAGCAACCATATCTGCATGTGGCTAGTGCAACTGAGGCACTGAATTTTAATTTCATTTAATTTTTATGCATTTAAAATTCAATAGCCATGCATGGTTAATGACCACCAGATTGGACAGTGCAGCCATAGATGACACCCATGTGGTAATGACAATATGAACAGAACCTGTGGGAACAGTAAGGAGAGAGGAGGATAACCCACCTAGAAGGGTAACCCAGCCAATGCCAGGCCTCCCTGTATCTTGGTTGACCCTACGTTGGCACCCAAATTTGGAACAACACAGAGAGGACTCAAGACTCAAGAACCATCCTTTTGGTAGGTTTAAAGTTCATCGCACTCCCTTCTCCTCCCTTATCTCTCACTCGCAGCCTTCGCCATATTCAGACATAGAGTCACTCTTGCTTTCCCACGTACAAGCTTCTTAGTATGTCCTTTATGCTTCTTCTGCTTAACAAATTCCTTTCCATCCTTTAAGATCAAATTCAAAGCTTATCTTGAAATGTCTGGTCAATGTCACTTCCTTTTGCCTCTGCACCTACTGTGCCCTATTTGTCTCCACCTGGGTAGGAGGTAGCAAGGCCAAGAAGGTGTGTGGTTGGTGAGTAGGAGAGTAGGACCTGGAGTCTACAGATCTGGGTTTGAACCCCAGTTGAGCTTTGTAACCTTGGGCAAGTTTTCTAGCCTCACTGGGCTTCAGCCTCCATATCTCTTTCATGGAGGTAAAAAAATTGCATGTGTTCATCAGGTGATTGTCATGTGAATGATTGCCTACATCTAACTCTCTTGGCTCAGGGGCTAGTATGTTGTGAGCCCTCAACAATATTTACTTGCCCTTATTTATTTCTGTCAGCATATCCTTGATATTGCTGTATTAGTAATGCTTAATTACAAAACTATGTGATGTGAGTACCCAAAATCTTTTCACAACTCCTTTCTATGCAATGAAACGTCTGGCTCAAAGTAGGTCTTTAATGAGTTTAACAAGTGGGTGAATATGTAGATGTATGAGGGGTTAGATGGATAAATGCCTGATTCACCATGGAGATATGCAATAAAAACAGCAATTTCTCTCAGGACCAACAGCATTTGACAGTGGCCATCATATGGCAAGGTAGTCCATGCTAATTCTAATGCCCTACCCTAAATGCCCTAACCTTACCTATTGCCTGATGAAAAGAACTGGAATTACAATAATAAATGTTCTTCACTGTAGAGAATAAGAAATGTTGGGGGGAAAGTGATAGAAAATTGTAAAAACATAATTCATCATCCACACAAAGCTACTGACTTTTAGCATATTGAAGTATCTCCTTCCAGGCCATACATATATAATCACAGATTTGTTTTCTATATGTACACACAGAAAACAAATCTGTGATCATATTATATTTGTAATTCGACTGCATGTTTTCAAAATATAAAAAAAAATTCTGACACAAAGCACTGAGTTTGTGACTGGTTGGAGCAACTTGCAGCTCTCACACACTGCTGGGAGAAGTAAAAATTAGTACAGTCACAAGGAAAACAGATGGAGAAAACTAAATCTGTGCATCCCATGGTCCGGCAATTCTACTTCTAGGTACGTACCCAACATAAATGCGTGCATATGTACACAGCAGTCTACTCAAGGACGCTCACAGCAGCACTCGACTTAATGGCTAAACCTGAAAACCCAGATGCTCATCAGAAGTAGAATGGGTAAGCAATTGCAGTCTATCAACACTATGGAATGGGCATGAGGAGACTACTGCTCGGCAGAACCACGTGGATAAATCTCACAAACAAAATGTTCGGTGAAAGAAGCCAGCGGCAAAAGAATATGCAAGATATGACTCCATTTATCAAGTTCAAAAACAGGCAAAACTGATCTAAGTGTTAGAAGCCGTTAGCCTGTGGGGAAGTAATGACTGGACTGGTGCACAGAGAGGCTGCTGTGAAAATTCATTGAACTGTGTGCTTATGACTTGTCCCCTTTTCTGTGTGTTTATTATACTTCAATAAAACCTACTTGAAAATAAAAATAGCTGTCATAACATTTTTGCAAACTCCTTTTGTAAACTCATGTTAATAGCTGCAAAAATGTTCCCTCTAGTTGATGTACCACAGCTGATCTAGCTTCTTCCTATTGTTCAACTGATACCTTTCTCTTTGTTTGTTTGTTTTTTTTCTTACCCTTTCCAACACTGCCTTGATGACTATCCTTGCACATGCTTGGTAATGTGAATAAAGGCCTCTTCCATTAGGATTAATCCCAACAACTGAAATGAAAGGGTTTGGGGGCTCTTGATACTATTCCGAAGGGCACATAGAGGGCTGCTTTGGTTGTCATTCTTGCTGCTGGTGTATTTGTTTGCATGAAATAAGTTCACACCGTCAGGGTTCTGAGCAATTTCGACTTTCAAAAGTACTGGATGAGCGTGAACATTTGCTCATACCCCCACCAATTGTGGGCATTCTCAAGAGAAAAAAAAATTTTTTTTGAGGAAAAACATTCTAAGTGAGAATTCATGGTTCTCACCTTGAATTCTGTTTCCCCAGGGATGGCTTTTCCAACAGCAGGCAAAGAATGCACCTCTTCTTCGGGACCCAATTTCCCAGCCCAAGGAGAAGCCCAGTGCAGCCTGCTCAGTGCACAGGGTGCTGAGAAGTATAGATTCCCACGCAGAACACAGGCAATTTCATGCACAAAATGGATATTTTGCTCCGTTTGCTGAGCTGAAATCAAGGTGCACGCTGGAGACCTGACAGCTCTTTAGCTGTAACAGCACAAACGTGCTGTTACAAGACTTGAAAACTGTTTTGAAAGATTTGCTTAGTTTTCCAAAAAGAATTGTCAGTTCCCAGCTAGCGTCAAGGCCAGCTGCTGAGGTGGGGAAGGAACCAAAGAGATAAATAAGCTTACGAAACCAAATATATCCTTAATGTGAATGCCAGGTGGATTTGGGGAGCGCAGAGCCAGACTTATATTGATGCTGAAACACCCTGAGAGTCACGAGCAATCTGACAAGTCGAGGCTTATAACCAGAAATAGCAGGAATTGATTCAAGACATTCACTCCCACATCCAGTTCACCCGAAGAAGAGTCCGGAACCTAATGATCAGTGCTGCAGGACAGACCCAAATGTTGCGGTCATTCTGAAGAGGGGGGAAAATAGAGCAGACATCTTTGGGATAGTCTAGGCAACTGTTGGTCTTTATTTTTGGTTTTAGTGAGGAAATAAAGCACCCCCGTGGTTTTGCAAGAAGCAACAGAGGGGAAAATTCTGTCCTGTAAATTTCGTTCTGGTCAGAGTGACCTCACTAAGTAAATGTGGTTAATGTCTGACTGAAATCGCATAGCCACTGCCATAGACTCCAGGTCATGACACCAATGGCAAAAGGAGGAGTCCTTGAATCACATTTACATTTTTTTTGTCATAATAAATCAGTTTTTACTATGAATAAGATGGTAGACCAAGTCAAAAGAGCTGATTCTAAAGATAGAAAGAATGGTCTAGCTGTCACCTTGGTGGTCTAGCTACATAAAAGTCTGAGGGTGGAATGCTGGGGTTGAGGGTAGCAGAAGGAATCGGGGGAGCTCAAAGTGGGGCAGTGCAGGGGTTCCTCCCCCAGAGGAGATTGTTAGGGTCTGGAGAAACTCTCTACCCTTTTCTCTCATGTGTGGAAATTATACACATACCAAAGTCTCTTGATGGCTTTTCCCATAAGTCAAATTAAAAGTTGGTCCTTTATTTCATTTAAATCAACTTACGAAAAGCAATTGTACAAGAATATGCATGTACATGTACTATAAATGCTTTTTGCAGCTGTGATAACTAAAGCTAGCAGGAAACAAGCTATATGTCAATCAATAGGGGAATAAAAAAATAAATGATGAAAACTTCATGCAGTGAGGTTACTGTGGTTATTAAAAATTGAAAGTTAGATCCACATACCCTGACGTGAGAGAATGCCCACAATATGTTACTGAGTGAGGCAAGCAAGTGCAGAACAAGGGAGATAGTATACACTCATTAAACATCTCTCCTACCAAGGCAGGTGCAAACTTTCTCTTTAATTTTATGCATTTCTGTGCTATCGTTTCTCTTTAAATCAAGGAAAAAAATAGTCTTCTAATAAAAGAAAAACTATATAGTGGAAGTATTTTCCTGGACTGCTGCGGAGGGTGTTGTTTTTGTTTTTGTTTCTTTGCTTTTGTTGGTTCATTTATTTTTCCAACGTGCAAGTAGCTGTTTCGGTAAGAAAGTTTAAATGGACGTTTCTGTACTAAGCAGCGGCCCTAACTCTGCGGCCTGATTCCTCTCCAGAAGCAGACTTTTCCTTGGGTTTTATACGGTTCTACCCACGTATAGGCCTCAATCACAGTCATGAGTTTTCTTTTCCTACATTCTCGCATGTGTTCTCTGCAGCTTTGCTTGGAAGGCAGGTGTGATTAGGCCCACAGGAGTCTTGCCCCAAATCGTATTGCCGAAAACAGCAGAACTCATCCTCTGGTTAAGACTGTCTGACCCTAAATCCTAAGATGCCAACTGCCCAGACCTATTCTCATCCGTTTACAGCTCTAAACTGGAGGTCACGGAACCTTACCCTTTGATTGATCGCACAAACTGGTAGCCGTCCATTTGGTCTTAAGAGTGCAAGCTCAAAAATCACGCTCCCTGGTTTCAAACCAATCCCTAGCTGTTCGATATTAGAAAAGTTGCTCAGCATCTCTGTGCTTCAGTTTCCTCACCTATAAGACAGGGATAACGCTTATGCTTACCCCACAGGGTTATTGTGAAATTAAGTGAACTAGTATTAGTCGAGTAGTAGAGATGGTTTGCTGTGTCTAATGAGCACTTTTTTGCCCAAATTTGTGAGGGGAAAATAAGGATGCACATTATACATGGGTAGTACTGATTCTGTATCTATATAAATGTTTTTCATTCTTTCATTTATACTTATGAATTAAAAGTGGAACTCTAGAAGTCAATAATGATGTCTGTATTCGAAGTAATACCCTGGAATCCAATAGTTTTTTAAAATATATAAACATTTTATACATAAAATTAATTGTACCTCATATCTGTTCTTATGTTTTGTAATTATTTGTTACATAAAACTTATTGTAGCATAATATGTTTAAAAATGAATGCTAACGTTCCTTTATAATACAGAAAACAAGTACTGAAATATAAACAAATACAAATTTGACTTAAAAAATTTAAATGAAAGAGTCTTTTTCCCTGAAAGTTTGGGCTAAAAACGTGGGTGTGCATTATACCCAGCAAAATATGATAGTTAAGAAATGTTAGCTGTAATTATTAATATTAAACTCATTTTGTAAGCTTTGGCACATCAAATGTCTCAGTTTCCTCATCTATAAAATGGGGGTGGTGATGCCAATTTCTCAGGGGTTTTATGATGATTAAATGAGATAATGTATGTAAAGTGTCTGGCATCAGATAGACACTTAAGAAACGTCAGCCAGATTTCCTATCTGACTTCCTACTTATTGGCTGGCCCTCACCGATGGAGTGTAATGATATTTCTGTGAACTGGTTGTTGGCATTTATGAAGAGAGGATGCTCATATTGATAGGCTGACCAGATGACATACCATTTTAAACAAGACAGAAAAGAATGGTACTGTCCCATTTCAAACAGTATGTGTGGTCAGCTTACTGACCCCTTGAATTTAGCCCAGTAAGACCAGGCTGACCAGACATACCATATGAAATGGGATAGTAACCATTGTTTTCTGTCCCATTTAAAATGGTACATCTGGTCAGCCTACATATTGGCCAAGCGTGACCTGGAGAATTCTTTATGAGTCAGATAAACAGAGCAGCAAAGAAAGAGGCCCAACAGCCCTACAGCCAACCATTCCTGTGCCCTGAAGCATAAAGGGTGAAGAGGAATGGAGCACTAGAGAACATTCTGGAAGCCTCTGGGAAATAATGAGGGCAGACTGATAGAGGACACCAGTTAGCATTTCACAGCCTGAAGAAAACCCTCCCAGACTTGGTGGAAGGAACTCTGCTAAGCCAACGTATAACCACATGGACAATCTGGGCATGGTTTTTGAAGGGAACGATGAGCACCCTCCTCACCACTAGGAACGGCCTTGCTGGGTTAGAAACACATTAGGGAAAATCAAAAGTCCCTTAACCATAGCTGTGCACAAATTAGAGCTTACAGCATGGAGCTGTCTTAGTCTTAGGGAAGGAAATAACACAATACGTGCCAAAGGGTAAAAATTCATTCAATTCCTAAGTGAAAATACAATCTGGAGCCATTGCTTCCTATCTAAACCATACTTGCATTGATTGTCAGTGATAACTGGGATATTTGTTTTTTTAACTGCGGTATTTTCATGCTTCTAGAATTGTCCATTTTATTGTTATCTGCTGTTTAGCTTTTTTTTTTTGTCCCTCCTTCCTTCTAGTATTTGTTTGACATAGCATATACAACCATATTTCAGACATAACACACTTACCCCTGCTGAACTATATTGTTCTTACTGAAAATGAAATACAGCATAATATTAATAGTTAAGTGTGTGGAGCTGTAGCTGCACATACTGGGTTTGATTCCTGGTTCTCTCATGTACTAACTGTGGGACCCTGGACAAGTTACTCACCCTCTCTGTGCCTTTCTTTTTTCATCTATAAAATGAAGATAATAATGATGTTTTCCTCCTGGGTGTATTGTTGAGGATCAAATGGGATACTGTCTGAGATATGCTCAGCAAAGTACTTGATCATTACAAATGCTCAATATATGATAATTTTTTTATCATTATGATTTGCCATTATTACATGACCCTAACAATCCTCTTGTAAGTGGGGAGGTGCCTTAACTACAATATCAGCTCTGCAATTAATTTGGGTATGTCTTCTTTGTCTGGGGGTGGATCTCAGTGAGATTTTGTTACCCTTTTAGCTTTTCCAACTATAAAGTGGAGGTAATAATACCTTGCACAAGTGTCAAGGGGATTAAATGAGGTAATGTCTGTGGAATGCCTGGCCCGCAGTACTATGTAAATGATAGTGTCATTATTCCCTTCTTTTTAAAATACTCAGCATTTTACTCCCAGGTAAGAACAACCAATTTAGAAGAGATTTTTATTTTAGTTTGTTTTTATTTACCTTTACAACTAGTAATTTTAAAAAACTTGATTATTTCAATACTGTAAAAAGCCTGTTGGGTGGTCAGGATAAATTCTGAAGCAAATGTATATTTTGATGCCACAAATTGTAATGCAGATCTACAGGTAGGTGCAGTTTTTATTATTATTTTTAAAATGTTATCTACCTCATTTTACTTATAAGCTCAAATTTGTTTCTAGTACAACTACTTGAAAGTAAGAGAACATACATACACACACACACACACAAGCACCTGTTTTTTTGTTGCTGAAATGTCAGCGCCTTAACTGTGCTTTGTATATATTAAGTGCTTAATAGAAGTTTGTGGAGTAAATAAAATCACCTGTGAAATTCACTTGTATTATGACAAACTTGGGTCTCCCCCTTTCTCTGGCCCTTATTATGTTACCGAGGAGTGAGGTATTTCCTGCAGTGTCTAGGGAAGGGGTGCAGGTGTAACAGACACAGGTGTTTCATCGTCGTCAAGGGCATTGAACTGACAGTCCCGAACTGGGAACCTGGACAAAGCTCTGCTGTGTGACCTTAGGCAAGTCACTTTCCCTCTCTGAATTCATGCTTCCTCATCTGAAAAATGAGGGGCTGGATTAGACTACCTTTTGGCATCTCCTCTTTTATTCCGCTGGTGGAGACTGGACAGCTTGACATGATGGGGATTCAGAGGCAGCTTTCATTTTGAAATTGGGGTAGGAGGAGGGTCAGACAGACCTCTGTGGGAAACACACTTTTGTAAAAATTACCAGCTGTGCAAACAAGGACTAGCTATCCTTACTTCTTCCAACCTCGGTCATCCTCATCAGCAGAGCAGGAATAAGCAGATGGTCTGCAAATAGCGGTTGCAAAAATAAAATGAGATATCGAACCTCAGGAACGTAGAGAGGGGCCTGGCGCGAACAGAGCCCTCAGTGAAGGGTGCCCATCGTTCTCTGCGTCTCTGCTTCTCTCTTGGCCAGATCGCTCTGTACTGAAGGGAGCAGTCACAGTGCCTTCCTTCAATCCTCTCCTGGGCTAATTAAGAACAGCCTCTATGAGGGACAATGCTGATGAAGCCAATAATATGAATTCGGTGCTTTTGGAACGTGTAGTTAGGTCACTCACGGCACACTGGCCCTTCCCCACGGGCTGCAGAGATGCAGCATTTGATACCAGCGTGGAGACTGGTTCCTTCCTCTCTCAGAGCTGGTTTTATTGATCTCCTTGTTGTAAAGGGGGTAGGGGAGGAAGGGGAAATGGGCAAATATTAGCAAAGGAGGAGGTTGGGGCCACCTGATTTTGCCTTCACCCACAGAAGCAGTGGCGGTAGAAAGGTTGGGAAAGAATCCAGGATTAACTTGAGCTCCTGGCGTTTTGTTCCCTTCTTTTCCAATCAGTGCCCAGCAAGTAGCCATTTTTATTCTCCATTTATCTTACTTGACCAGGGGTCATGTCTGTTTGCAGGGCAAAGATTAGAGATGTGGCAGGTAAGTGGCAGATATCACTGGTAATAAATGAGAATGAGCTTCAGGTCTGGTGTAATGAAAAATGTATCAACTCCCTTTTTATACCCCCTTAAAAGTTTACAATCATCCTTCGAAATCCTTCTTGAACCATCATTCCACATGCTTTTTAGTCATCTTTACTGATAAGTAAAGGGAAGGAAACTGATAATCCAATAGAAGACGCCCCCTTCCGTGCAAAATCAAGCCCATATCAGGGAGGGCAGCACTGATGCTTTGTCAGGGTCACCTGGAGGAGGAAGATGTCACTAGTCAATGTCCTGTCTACCTTTGCAGTTATCACACTGTGAGTCAGGGTCCTGTGAACTCCAGCACCCCAGGCCTGGTGCAGGAAGTGGGCAAAACCCACAAAACAAGCCGCAGGCCAGCTTCAAACAGGGAGCTAACAGCATTGAGCCAGGCTGCCACCAGCATTTGCCACAGTGCCTGAGAAAAGTTCACTTCAGCTTGGGACTGTAGGTCCATTTGTCAGCAAATGCCACTATTGTGTGCTCTTTGGGGGCTGAACAAGGAGACTCACTCTGTGTGGCCACCTCTTTCCCGGTCTGAAGGACTGTCAGACTGCCAGCAAAGGGAAATCTTCTATTTCTGGGGCAGGGCTGGGGTGGGGGAAAGGAGAACCAGCCAGGCTCCAGGCTCTGACTTAGCTGCTCTGAATGCATTGTTTTACTCAATCTATGTAGCAGTGCTGTGAATGTGATTATTTCCTCCATTTTACAGATGAGGAAACTGAGGCTCCTCGAATGACTGTTGCCAGGGCTTGTTCCTAAGGGGAGGAGCCCTGCCATGCCCTCTGCTCAGCTCTCCAATCCCTCTTCCTCTGCAGCGCTCACACAGGGGCAAGTGAGCTGGGGTTGCAGCTGGTTCAGTTTCTGAGTGATCTGAGCAACACTCCAAGGGTTAAATCTGGAGGGAGGTCCTCCTCCCTGCAGTTTCCAGAGTTGATGACAACCTTGGGGATTGGCTCTGGCCCCACCAGGAAATTCCAAGAAATTATATTGGAAAGAGGGATAAAGTTGCTTCTTCCGGGTGGTAAAAGTGCATGGCACCGAAGTGGTTACCAACCGTTTTGTTCGACCAGACTATTTACAAGTAGTAACAGGGTATCTGTTTCCTGTCATCTCCATCATATATCTTAAGGCAGAGAGATTGGAAGCCCATTACGGTCTGATATCTAATCAATACACACCGTATCCCTACAGCAGGAAGTAAAAGAATAGGCCCTTGGGAACCAGAGTTCAAATTACTCTACTGTCGATTCCAGATAGCAGCTAATGATGGGCTGTGCTTCTGGTGCGGGGGATGGGTCATGGGGGAGGGGAAGAAATGACCATAGTTCAATGGGATAGTTAATTCAAAGATCAGACATGTATTCACATTTGTCTCATTTTAAAACTCCATGTGGTCCCTCAGAATAGTGAGATAGACATGTTCGTGTCACGTGCTCCTCTGCCTCCAAAAACATTTGCATTTCCTTGTGCAGTGCTCAAATATATTCTAGACATATACATGCATTACACATAAGTTTTAAATGTTTGGGTATCAATTATATACCTGGATACACTTTTCTATAATACTAGAAGAGGCTAAAGGAACTTAAACATATTCATTTATTGTTTCAATGAATATTTACTGAATGCCTATGGATCTAGGTACATTGAGCTGGTTATCCACATACAGCTTTGAGCAAAATCCTACACAGTGCTGACCTCATGGAACTTACATATTAATGGGGAAGATGTAACTACTTGATTGGAGTGTAAGTCAGGTTAGTATGACTAACAAGAGTATAGATAGAGTTGTCATTTTGAGAAAAAGGAAGTGTTGGAGTCACTAAGTTCTGTGTATCTCCTGCCTCTCCCACCTCCTAGGTTTCTGCCCCTTTGAAAGTTACTCAAGTCTTCTGAGCTCCAACTATTCCACTTGTGAAACAGAAAGAAGACTCACTGCTTGGCTTATTGTAAGGATAAAATCAAGTCAGAAACGTGGATGTTTTCGTCTCAGCACACAGCCTATGATCATTGCTCACCAAAGGCCAGCTGCCTCTCATTTTTGCACAACCAGGGAGCATCCCTGTCCTGTGCTAACCTAGGAAGGAATCTGGTTGTGGAGCTCTCACTCCTCACTCACAACACCCCTGAGGCTGGGGCTGGGGCTCTGCACACCCATTTCAGCCTGCAACTGCTCCACAGTGGGCTAAGCCAATAGGGGGCGCTAGACGCAGACCGCGAGGCAATAGAGGGAGAAGGGGTTTGCTACCTTCTCTTGGCTGGCTGTTTCTCCCAGCCTCACTTCACCTTGGCAATAGTACTTCATCCCTGCAGCAGTGGTTGACTCCAGGCTCCAGCATTTGGAGAACTCCCAGAAACCTTACTGTGTGCCTTGGAGGTATGAGAATCGACAGGCAATGCCCCTTTCCTAGACTTCTGAGTGTCAGCTCTGCAGGGCCCTCCCCTGAGCTACAAGTTGGGAATCAACTGCTCCACAGAAGTCTCTGCTTCACCAGGCTTCTCCTCTGAGCTCCTGGATTTGGAAATTCCTAATATCTACCCTGTGTTCCACAACTCGAGGTGTGATAGCCTCCTCATAATTATTATTGCGGTGAGACCTCAGTGTTCCTGTTTCTGCCTTTTAAGTCTTCCAGTGCCAGTCTAATCAAGTTATTTTATTGAATTCGTTAGCTAACACACCTAGTGTGGTTTGTGTTTTTCTGATCAGACACTGGCTGATACAAGGGTCAAAGGCGATGGTCATTGCTCCTCAAAGGAATTCCATGGTTTCTCTTACTCAGTCCTAGAACCACTTGTCTTCTTCCCAGAGGACTCAAACACAAAAGCAATAACAGCACACACACGTACACCAGCAACATGTCTGCTTCAGGCCCTCAATCTTCTATCCATAGTCTCTCACACGCAGGTTCATATAAAAGCCAGATTAGAAAGTTCATCCATCCTGCTGTTTTCCTAGCCCTTTCAATAAGCCCAAACCCCTCTTTGGAATAATTGGCAAAACAAAATTTCTATGCTATGCTGCAGTCTCCAGGTCAGGGAACTTTCCATTCGAAATTCTGAAACTTAGCACTACTTGCCAAAAATGCCTTATTGTATCAATGCATTATAAAAATTATAAAGACTATATTTGGACTTGAAAATTTTCCCTCCTATATATGAGGCTTTGCATTGTCTTTAGAATGGAACAAAAGACCGTAATACATATAGCATCTATTAAAATATTAAACTTCACTGAAACCTCAAGATAGTGAGTATCAGATTTCTGTTTTTTAATTCTTTTAATTTACCCAAGATAGAATGTGAATGGAGAGCTTGTGGGTCTACTGTTAATGCTTTCCTCCACCATGACATTCAGGACTAACTGTGTGCCTTGAATTGAATAGTCTCCCATCTAAGGGTTGGTTTCTTTCCATATCTGCGCTGCTCCCCTACGTCACACTCAGCAGCTAACCTTCAAGGCCATTTGCAATACTCCTGCCCTGCTCTGTTGCATATTTCCTTTGGAATGCCTTTTCCTTCCCTTGCATTTATCCATACTCATCCCACCATTAGACAACAAAGGTCATCATCCTTTAACTGAAATCTTGAAGGCCCTTTACTTTAAGTTGAGATCAATCATACACTGTCTTGTTTTAGTCTGAAACTGTTTCAGGTTTATGTAGGTGTCTTCCCTATTCTCTAGGAACCAAATTTCATTAAGAAAAGTATCTAGGACTGGAATTTCTTTTGTCCTCAATGAACTGAGCACAACAATTCTATCTGTTGAGTGTTTATTTAATGATAAAGGTTCTTTTAGAAGTCAGAACTGGGAAAAAGAAAATTGAAGAAGTTATCTCCAGATGAAATAACTTTTGGTTTATTTCTGAGAGCTCTAAGTACCACTGTTTCCCTCTTTGTTTTGGCTCCTAGTATGCTCACACATAAGTTTTGTGTTCAATTTCTAAAGCTTCCCTTAGTCTAGGTTTTCTGCTAAAATTGCATTGCTTCCTTTTCATGTCCCTCCCTCTGTTCTCTATTCAACCCACATACTCATCACCCATTTCATTTCCCATATATTGGACTTAAACCTCCATCTTGATAATTTTATTACTTTACTTATTTACATTTATTATAAGCCCTAATATACAGAGGGTGCCAAAAATTGTACACACATTTTAAGAAAACAGTTTTAAAATTGTAATACTCAATATATGTACACTGATAACAAAAGATGAATACAAGTAACATTTGACTTCTGCAGTTACAAGAGGTGCTCAAAGTGGTTACTATCAGTGTCCAACATTACAGAGATATCATCTCTTAACATATGTGAACATTTTTCTGGCACTCCAGTATTTTGGAAATAAGTATGAAGAGAAACTGCCAAGCCCAGGATTGGATAACTGAAAAGATAATCTACACATGCATGTTCATTAATGTACATATAATTCTTTTGCAGATAAGACATTTCTACTTTAGAATTATTTCCTCAGCATTTAATTATTTTAAATAAAGTTTATTTTTACCACATAAAAACAATATCTATACTTCCATTGTAAAATATTAGGAAAACAATTTTAAGTGCAAAGAAGGAAAAATATGCTACATAGTCCTAGCATCTAAAGGCAACTACAATTAATACCCATAATATCTTTTCATACTATGTTCTGTATAACTGGCATAATAACAATAATGTGAACATATACATACATATCATGCTTTTCACTATTAAAACATACATTCCTATATTTTTGCAAAATGTTCACAATTTATGTTTAAAAACATTAATTGTCAGAAAAATACTGGAATAAATAATATCTCTAGATTTCTGTTTCTGATTAATATGAAATAATAAAGATCAGACTTATCCTCACTCCTTAAACAACTAACTCCAGGCATAACAAAAAGAAAAGAAAGGAAAAAAGAATAGAAAGATTAAATACAAAACAAATAGAAAGATGATATATTAGACCTCAACCAAATCGGTAATTACATTAAATGTAAATGATCTAAACACTTCAATTAAAAATAAGAGATTGTCATGTATAAAAAAGTAGGATCTCCAAAGAAACAGATGAACAGAATATACATATAAAGCAATTTACTTTAAGGAATGGCTCATGTGATTATGAGAGTTGGCAAGTCTAAGATCTGCAGAGCAGACCTACAGGCTATAAACACAGGAAGGAAATAATGTTACAATTCTGAATCTGAAGAAAATATGGAAGCAGAATATTATTTTCTTGGGGGACTTCAGTCCTTTAAGGCCTTCAGCTGATTGGTTGAGGTGCACCCACAGTAGGTAGGGTGACCTGCTTTACTGGAAGGTTATTGATTTAAATACTAACTTCATCTAAAAATCACCTTCAGGGTTCCCTGGTGGTGTAGTCGCTACACTTTAGAGCTCTCAACACCACTGCCTGGGTTCAATTCCCAGTCAGGGAACCATCAAAAATAAATAAATAAATTAATTAATTAATTAATTAAATAAAAATCACCTTGACAACATCTAGACTGGTGTTTCACTGAACAACCGATACCATAGCCTAGTCAAGTTGACACATAAAATTAACTATCACACTTAATTATATACTTCTACGAGCAACCCACTCTAAATATAAAAACACAGGCAGGTTAATATAAAAAGATGGTAAAAGATATACCAAACAAACACAAATCATAAGAATGCTGAGAAGACTATATCAATATCAGAAAGAGTAGACTTCAGAAGAAGGAATATTACCAAGAATAAAGAAGGGTATTTCATATGCATATGGTCAAGGGGTCAATTCAACGAGAGGACATAAAAATCCTCAGTGTATGTGTACCTAATAGAGAGCTTCAAGTTATGTGAAGCAAAATATGATAGAACTGAAATGAGGAACTGACAAATCCACAATTATAGTTCAAAACTTCAAGACTACTCTCTCAATAAATGATAGAATAAGTTCACAGAAAATTAGTAAGAATGTAGAAGACTCTAACAACACTATCAACCAATTTGAATTGTTTGACATTTATGGAACACTCCATCCATTAACAACATAATACATATTCTTTTTCAGTGTACATGGAATATTCACTGAGACAAATTATCTTCTGGGGCATCAAACAGAATTCAAGTAATTTAACAGAATGGAAATTATGGAAAAATCGGTTCTTTGACTACAATGGAATTAAACTAGTAATCAATAACAGAAGGATATGTGGAAAATTCCCAAATATTTGAAAATTAAACTAAAAACTACTAAATAATTCACTGACCAAAGAAGAAATTATAAGAGAAATTGGGTAATATTTTGAAATGGATGAAAATAAATATATAAGATATTAGAATATGTGAGATGCAGCTTAAAGAGTACTTAGAAGAAAAATTATACCATTAAAAGCTTATATTAGAAAAAAGAAAGGTCTCAAATCAGTGATCTTAGTTTTCACCTTAATAAATTAGAAAAAAAGCAAATTAAAACAAAGGCAGCTGAAGCTATTAAATAATTAGGATAAGAGCAATCATCAATGAAAATAGAATAACAAAGAAAATGAATGAAACAAGAAGCAGGTTCTTAGAAAATATCTATACAGTTGGTAAACCTTTAGCCACACTGAACACACACACACACACACACACACACACACAGATACACACAAGAGAGAAAGAGAAGGGAGAGTGGGGGAAGAGAAAGAAAGAGAGAAGATACAAATTACTAATATCAAGTATCAAAAAAGACATTGTAATAGATCTTGCAGACATTAAGAGAACAACAAGGGAATATTAATGATAAATGCATTTCAATACATTTAATAACATATAAAATTAGCAAGCCCCTTAAGACACAACCAAAATTTCTTCAAGAAGAAATAGATAATCAGTATAGCACTGTATCTATTAAAGAAATTGAATTTGTAGTTATGAACACTAAAATCATGAAGTATTAAAAAAACAGTGATATATTAAATTTTATCAAAGCTAAAACTTACGTTGTTTTATTTAAAACCACTAAGACTGGGAGAAAACATTTATAAAACAAATATCTGATAAAAATAACATAAACAGAATATCGAAATAAATCCTGTCACTCAACAAAAAGAAGACAAAACAACTTTATGAAAAATTGGCAAAATAATTGAAAGGACACTTCCCCAAATAAGAGATAAAGATATAAATATGGCAAGTATTCACCTAAAAATATACTCAACAGCATTTGTTACTAGGGAAATGCAAATTAAAATCACAAGAATAACAACTACACATTCACTACAAAGGCTGAAATTTAAGTCAGATAATACTAAATACTGGTGAGAATGTGGAGTAACTGCAACTCTCATACATTGCTGGTGGGAATGTGAAATAGTACAGCTACTTTGGAAAACCATTTGGCAGGTTTTTATAAAGTTAAATACACACTTATACACCCCAGGAATCCCACTCCTAGATATCTACCAAAATTAAATGAAAACTTATGTTAATACAAAGACAGTACTTTAATGCTCATGGCAGCTTTGTTTAATAAAGCCTGTGATAAGAAACTCAAATGATGGTCTACTGCTGAATAGATAGATTGTGATATATCCATACAATGGAAAAGTACTCAGTAATAAGAGAGAACAAATGACTGATACATTCAATAACATGATTGACTCTCCAAAGCACTAGGCTGAGTAAAGGTGGTAAAGCTCAAAGACTATATACGATAGAATTCTACTTAATATAAAATTCCAGATACAGCAAAATTAAAGTCATAGAACGTAAACTATGAAATAAGCCAGACAGAAAAAACAAAGAACTGTATGACCTCACTCATATGCGGAATATAAAACTGAAAGCAAAGAAAAAAGAGATGAACAAACAAATAACCCATGGACACAATCAATAGTTTAATGTTTATTTGGGGATGAGTGGGTCAGGGAGGGAAGAAAGGGGAGGGGTGGGAGAGGAGGGGGGGAAGCTAAATATAAGGTGATGGAAAGAGAAGTCACATTAGGTGGTGAACTTATTATACAACAAGTTGACAATGCACTGTAGAACTGTATGCCTGAAACCTATGTAATCCTTGCTAACAGATGTCACCCCAATAAGTCTAACAATAAAAATGAATTAAAAAAGAAAGTAAACTAGTGGTTTCCAGGGCTGGAATGGGAGGAGGGAAGTGGGTGCCAAGGGGCATGAGAGAGCTTTTTGGGATGATGGAAAGAAAGGTCCTCTATATTGACTGTAGGGGTGATTATACAACTAGATACATTTATCAAAAGTTACCATGTATACACTCCAAATTGGTGAATTTTATTTTATGTAAGTTTTACATCACTAACATGGATAATAAAAGTACTAACATATAAAGAAAATTAATCCCACTGTCCAATAACACTCAATCACTACAGAAAATGAATAATGTACAATTATTGTCTTCATCCCATACACAATTCTGAATTTTGGGGGAAAAATAGCATATTTTGCATACAAAATGTGCATTTGCGTGACATATAGTCACTCAAAGTTATTTTAAGTGACATACAGTCACTAATGTATACATAAAATTAATTTATTTAATATTTTATCACATGAATGGGCCAAACTTTATTTAATCATTTCCTAGTTATTGGAAATTTATTTACCATATTCCTCCATCATAAATGATATTATGATAAACATCTTTGCACATAAAATTGAGTTTTTTTTCAATATTTCAGGGCTTCAATTTTATTTTAACATTAATTTTTTAAAAAGGTCTTTATAGGGTTTTGAATAAAATAAATCCCTTTTCTCTAGGAAGATATGATCCAAGATAATGTGGTTGCCTGAGCCATAGAATTAATCAGTAATTAATTACGGAACCATTTGAAGTTTCTCTCTCTGTTGTAGACTC
>PVJL010008768.1:0-63634 GCA_004026885.1 Lyroderma lyra
GGCCGAGGGCGGGCAGCAGTCGCGGGGCCGAGAGCGGCGGGGGGGCGGGGGCGCGGCGCGGAGGTGCCACCGGGCGCGGCGGCGGCGGCGGCGGCGGCGAGGTGGAGCCCCTGCTCCGAGCCGGGCGAACCGCAGCGGGGCCGGGTCCTGGGGCGCGGCGGTGGGGCTGCAGCGGAGGACGATGGCCGCGCCCGCCGGGGCCTGGGCGGTGATTGCGGCCCCGGACCGCAGGCGCTGGTTGTGGCCGGTGCTGGTGGCGGCGCTCGGGCTGTGTGAGTGCGGCCGGGCCGGGGCGGGAGACGGGCGGGGCGGCAGAGACCCCGGGCCAACTCACCCCTCACGGGGCTCGGGGTCCTGCGCGCTGGCTCCGCGGCGGGGAGGGGGCGCGGCCTGCGTGCTCGGGGCCGGGGACTGAGCCGGCTGGGAGCGCGGCCCGCGGCGGGCCGGGAGGCACGGCACCTCTCCGCCGTTCCTGGAGCCCCGCGTGTTGGGTAGGCGGGGACGTCCTACCTGCGGAGTCCTGCGGGCCGCGGGGGTAGCGGCCCTGCGCTGCGCTCCCGCCGAGCCCCCTGCGCTGTCCGCACGGTGACCCCGGGGCGCCCAGGCCCGTCTGGGATCTGGGTCAGGAACCCGGGTTCTGCGTTCTCCACCTTTGGGAGGTGGCGGAGAGTCGCAGGTTTTCCATCGGTGGGGCCTTTGTTGTTTCGGTTCCTTGTTTTCAGCGACTGCTTCGTTTTGCTGTGTAAGGTCCCTTTCCAGTTCTCGCCAATCCATTTTTTAAGCCTCCGTGTATGCAGAGCCCTGCAGTTTCTGTGGCTCATCTCTGTAGTCTGCAGAGCACGGAGAAGAAATGCACGTTATTCAGGTTTAGGATGCAAGGAGCAGGGCATACCACTGGAGTGGCCTGGCTTAAAAGAATTTAATCAAATCCATAAGAATTCCAGACGTAGTCACCCTCGTTTGACAAGACATAGGACATTAAAAAGCACATTTTTCTTTTTTCTTTTTTTTTTAAAAAATCACGTTTCGTTTTCTTGCCAAATTTCCTGGGTCAAACTTAAGGGAAACATTAGGTTCGGTTTAGTGAAATTCGATGAGTTATTTTATGGACATCTACAGTGGTGTCTGCCATAGGATTTTTTTGTGTTGTTCAAAGCAGAATACTTGTTACTGTCTCAGGATGTGGTTAAGTAATGATTATAAAGAGGGCCAACTCCTAAGAAACACGTAGACTTTCATTTCTTTTGTTTTGGCAAAAATGTCAGTTGCATCACACTAGTTTACTCATTAATTCCTTTCTGGGAAAGTCCTTACTGTAATCTTAAGAACCAAGAAAAATATCACTTAACCAATGATTCCAGGGGCCATAAAGTACAAATGTGAAAGTCCCCCTACCTTCTCGAGGTTGACAGATGCAGATAGACTTTGTATAGCTCAAACCTGAGCTATAAATGTCTCTTCTGAGAAGAAAGAAGGTTAAAACCGTGGGGGTTTTTGGTGGTGGTGGCAGCGGCGATGATAGTATTATTTGTGTATTAAGTAAACAAGTAGGACATAGCCTAAATCTAAGGTTCCTCAGAGATCTGGTGCTTCAGACACAATTGTTATGTACAAGAGGTCAGATGTTAATATCGAAGACAATACTGTCAAGTTGATCTTAAGTAAACTGAGAATATGAAAAGTAGCAGATCTGAAAAACTAAACATTAATGGATATTAATACAAAAGGAACAGCACAATAATAGCAACATATACCTTGGACATACCTAGCTCTTCAGTAATGAAAGCTGAATGCAGGTTGTTGAAAGTCAGCAGTTGATGTTATTGGTTAGTTTTAGAAAAATACTGAATGTTTCTTCTTGTTAGGTCACTTTTTCCTGGTCATGGATACTGTACATAGCAGTTCGTGTTTTACAGAAAACTTCCTGGGTGTGATCCAGGTACAGTTACTCAGCAAACTTTTATTAATCACCTTTTAAGTATTAAGCACCCAAAGTATTCTAGGAAAGAGATTCCTGCCTTCACATAATTTGCAGTTCAGTGGGAGAAGCGCAGTGTGATAGCAAATACAAGAAGTCTTTCAGTAATGGTGAGCTCTGAGAGCACCAAAGAGGTGGTCATCTCAGACCAAGTTCGGGCTACTGGAGAAAAGGATTACGTTCTGTAGCCACTGGGAGTGGAAATAGTATAGGTGGAGTCATGAGTGAACCTGTTGGTAGGTCTGTGTGTTGGGAGGTTGGAGTGTCTAAGAGAGATGGTGGGAGTTGAGTCAGGGCAACCAGCCAGAGGCACTAACTCACAGAGGACCTTGTTTGTCCTTGGTGAGACTGGATTTATCCTAAGGCTGTGGGAGCCTCTTAAAGGATTTCTCTGTATATTGAGTTGTAAAGGAGGGTTAGAGTGGTGTGAGGCTGAAGAATCCAGAGAGTGATTGTAATAGTCCAGAGGAGGACGGAGACCTGAGTTACAGCAGTGGGGCACGAAGCGGATACATGCTGGTGAACCAGTTAGAAAGTGTGAGTTTGATGGGGATTGGAAATTGATGCGGGCTTGAAAGAGGAGCTGCGTAAGATGATCCCAAGTCTGGACAATTTTTTTTGGAAAGTGGGGCTTTACATAAAGAATATGGGCTGAGGGAATAGGAGTGTTGGAGGAAGAAGATGATGAAGTTACTTTTGGATATGTTGAGTTTAAGATGCTGCTGAGACATTCCAATAGAAATGGGCAGATGACAGTTGGATAGATGGTTCTGGAGGTGAGGAGAACGTTCTGGTTGGAAATACAGATTTGGGAGGCTTTATATGGGTAGGAGTTAAAAGTATGGATTGCTTGAGTGAAGTCATGAAGGGAGAGTGTATTGAAGGAAATAGCCAAAGGCTAAGGACGGAACTGTGGGGTATGGGAAGCCTGAGAAGGAAGCTTGATGAGTAAGAGAAGAACCAGAAGAGTGTGGTGTCTTGAAACCATGTGAGAATGAAGTTTTAGGGAAGAGAAAGTGGTTAATGGTGTCCTGTGAAGAGAGACTGAATACGATAAGGACCCACTGGATTGGGCAATTGGAATGTCTTTGGTAACCTTTAGGTAGGGATGAACACAGCGTAAGAATGTGCTAGATGCTGGTGAGTACGTGTTTGTCAATGGCATTGAGACATAGGCATGTCTTGTTAGTGCGTAGTTAGGATTTAGCCTGGCACATGGTAGGTACCCAATAAATGTTTGTTGGGAGAAGGAATATTTTTCCCAAGTGTGATTTTATGCGTTATCTGATTATTTTCACACTTTAAGTACCATTTCTTATTTCTTTAGAAATATATGGGATGAGTTAATATTCTTTGACTACTTTAAACACCATATTTTTGGAATTATTGGTTCATACACATTTAAATTATTTTATTATGTTTGTTGTAACACCAAGTGTTTCATCAGTAGGGCTTTTCTAGCTTTTGATGCTTGTTGACCAAATTTAGACTTGAGTCACTGCCCCTGTAGTGGAAAGACCACCAATCTCATCACCAACCCCTCAGTCTTTTACTTAGTATCTTAGATAATAAAACAAAAACTTAGATTCTTTAAAAGAAATATTCTACCCCTTACTTTTACCCTATCTCTAGGATAGTTAAGCTCAAATATTGCCCAAAGAAGACAGACAGACACATGTTAATATGAAAGAGAGATGTAAATGGAAGGTTTATAAAACACAAATTTGTGTTTTCACCAAGTCTTTATTCACTATTCAACCAGATAACACTGGGTGTCATTTGGTTGAACAGTGAATAAAGGCCCTGAGGTTCCAGGCACAGCAGGGAGCCTTGACTCCAGTGGGAGGTGTCAGGACGGATGCCTTCTCATACATCATATGAGTACCGAGGGACACATTAAATTCCTGACAGTCACTACTTTTAAGAAAATAAGATATACCTATTATGAAAATTTATAGTCATTAAAAAAATAGAGGATACTTATTTGCATGCCAAAATAGATACTTTTTAAACTTACAAGGGCTATGTTGTGGGGTTTCATTAATGGTTGATCTTAGTGAGTTTTTAAAATTTGATTTAATTGGGAAAAACTTGATATACACAGTTGTTCACAAATATTGCTGCCTCCCCTCCATCTAGTAAAAGCTGGCCTACCTGCTAAATGTTTCTCACATTCTTTTCTATTCCCACAGAGGCTGAGTTTTTTCAGCCACAGTCACATGTCTCCTGAATCTTCAAACTAGAGCCCAGGGGTGTTATTATTTAAGTTGTATCTTTTATTTGGGAATTTGAATTCTCTGTGTAAGTACATGCATCTCACTTGTACCTAAACCTAGAAAAGACTTTGCTCTTGCTCTCCAAGATCCCCTGTGTCAGTTAAAAGAGAGAGTAAATGGTTTGCTTTGGCATAGAATTCATTATAGATTAGTTTGGTCCTTAGTCCTAATCAAAAGGAAATTTAGTTATTAGAGGAACGAACCTCATCTCCTGAGGTTTCAAGTGTCCTGTGGCTCTGGGTCTTGGTCCCTCATACTGGTGAGACGTGAAGCCTTCATTTGTCCTGAGTGATACTCCTTTCTTTTCCCCCCTTACTTTGTCAAGTGCTTGACATTAGAAATGTCCTGGAATCCAAACTGAAGTCCTTGCAATTCTGGCTGCCGTAACAAGGCAGAGGTCAGTTGGCTTTGTGACTGTTTTAGTTCCTAAACTGAGGAACTATAATTGTCTCCTGGGACCTTTACATCTCTGCCCTCAACTTCATTATTTATTCACCATATTTTTAAATGCATGTGGCTGCTGTGAGTTTTTATTCACTTACAATTTTCTCTGGGTTCCATTAGGCCTTTGTCCAAGAATAGAAGGATGACTTCATTGATAGATTCTCTTTTTTTTTTTCCTTCCAAACTCAGAGTCTCTTTAGAAATTGTGATATTTGGCAATACCTCTGATCTACTGTCAGGGCTTGCAGCTTAAATACTTTTCTAGCAATTGCAATACATTGTGCCCAGTTCTTAGGTTTACCTAATTGGGGTAGAAATGCAGCATGTCTTTGCTGAGCCTGAGTTACTTGTAACTGTTGACAAGCTGCCCCATAGAATAAAATCTGTGACTTGAGCTTTGTTAGGATCATGCTGCAACCAACTGAACAAACTTTGCTGAACTTGCAATGAACATGTGCTGTACTGGGTCTCAGATTTGCTACTCTGGGGTCTGGGGAGTTTATTATATGCAATTGAAAACCATTCTTTTAAAATGCTTTCATCAAAATTAAGAAATGTATTCTTTTCTCTTCAAACATTAAAGAAGACAATGTGGAGTTATGTAAATTTAACATAACATAATCATGTGCTTCTTCCAGATAACACTCAAAAAGGTAAAGGTGCTGTAGTGTAAACTAAGCTTCACTGTGCCAGGCAGTGTCTTATATTATTACCCTCTAGTCATGTCCAGGTTATAATCGCTGTGTACCTTCCGCCAAAGCGTGTTGCCAGGAAACATAGGTAAAGGACTAGCGTTCCTCAGAGAAAAATATGTTAAAATGCAAATATTTCTAAGCTTCCAACTGATAAGAAGGGCAGAGAGAGAGAGTGAGTAATTAGGGAGTGATTTTAAAATCACTTATGCATATATTATCTATCTATATAGATATAAATAGTCTATCTATCTATTTATCTATATTTCTTTTTTCAGCCAGGTGTAAGTTCGTAGGAATTTGGACATAAAACTAGGTACATGTTATATGTTTTGCACTTCACTCATTTATTGAGTTTCCTATGTGCCAAGCCTCTGTTAAATAATCTATATGCATATCTCATCTACTCCTTACAACTCTGTGTGATTATTATTTTTATTAGTCTTACAGATGAGGAAACTGAGAATCAGACAGGCTGTGTAACTTGACCAAGGTCACGTAGCTAATACATGGTAGAGCTGGGCCTCCTGCTCTGGAGTGTCTGTTTGTAACCACTCTGCTATATTGTAGAATTTCTCTTTCAAAGTCTCCAACCATTTTGGGGGGAGGCATCCAAGATGCCTTCAGTGTTTCTAGAGTCCTTTAACTGTCCCAGGCAACCACTGATTTCCTTCTCTGTGTGGTGACGTTTGTGCGGATGACCCCAATGCCTTGGTGCCGCTGACTCCTCTGCAGGGGTGAAGCAGCCGTGTTGGAGCCCTCCTCACTAACAGTGCAGAATCGGTGCCCCCCAGTGCGCAGACTGCTTCTCGGGGATTTTCAATGATGTGGTTCTTGTAGGCTCTTCTCACTCTTCTACTGCTCCCGCTGGCTCGGACCCAGCATGAACCCATTTAACTGAGCAGTTGACACCATACGGGGCTCGGGAAGGTTCCTTGCCACCATGAGGAAGCTCTACTGTGGACCAAGCTGCTGAGCCTTCACCTCTTCGCCTCAAACTTTGTACGTTCAAAACTCAGCTCCATAGATCTCTCCTTTCCAACCTGTGCTTCCACTGCACCTCACTGGCCGTTGTCCTCACGGTGTCCCGCTGTCCCACTTGCCTTTCTCTCAGGCATCCCAGACAAAAACTGGAGCACTGCAGAACCCTTCCTTTCCCTCGGCCCATTCCTCGGACTTAATCAGAGCCCTGCCAGTGTTTGTTTACCTTCTGTTTTGGAATCCACCCTCATTGTGCCAGGACCAGTGCTAATCATTTTGGTCCAGATTACTGTTAGAGCCTCCTAACCAGCCTCCCCAGTGTCAGCCCGGCTGTGGCCAGAGGGGGCTCTCAGGGTCAGATTTAATTGTGCTGCTGTTCTGCTCAGAGCCTCCAGCCCTCCCCATGCCCTCTGGGATAAGCTCCTGTTCTTAGCTTGATGGCTATGCTCTGTCTTCGTCATCTGCCATCTTCTTTCTTGCATCTCATTTATTAATTGCAACGTTTCTGCATGCTAGTCTGTTGGCCTCTGATTTTGTGTGTGCTGTTTTCACCCTCCTGCTTACCCTTCTGCCTGTGGACTTACCTGGCTAGCCCTGTTTAGCTCAAGTGCGTGCTCGTCCAGCAGACGTCCCCAGCCAGGGCCGAGCCCTCGGCCTCTCCGCTTTCCCGTCTCCTTCTTTGAAGTTGTCTGTCTGTAGGATGCCCTCCCCAAGTGCAGGAACTATGCCTTGTTTGTCTTTGAGTCTCCAGTACTTACCACAATGCCGGAATGTGGTGTGCTTAGTAAATCCTTCCGGGGGG
This sequence comes from Lyroderma lyra, assembly GCA_004026885.1. Taxonomy (NCBI): domain Eukaryota; kingdom Metazoa; phylum Chordata; class Mammalia; order Chiroptera; family Megadermatidae; genus Lyroderma; species Lyroderma lyra. The sequence goes on from PVJL010008768.1 coordinate 7,174, forward strand.
AATCTCCTAAATGCCTCCTTCTCTCCTTTTTCTATTTCTTCACATCTCTGCCAAAAAGTCCACTTTTACCATGTTGCCCTGCTTAAAAGTACTCAGTGGTGCCCACTTCCTGCAGGGCTAGTTCCAAGTGCTCAGCCTATGTTTTCAACTTTTTTTTAACATTTTTATAAAAGTTTATTTGAACCAAACTAATGACACGTGCTGGGGAACACTATCTCAAGTGCTCCACATTTTCCACTTTAAAGTTTTCTCCTGCTCCAGCCAAAATAATCTGTATAATTCATTTGTAAACATCATCTGATGTTTTTCCTCTCTACAATGCCCTTTCCGTCTATCTGTCTAGAGTCCTCTCAATTGCAGGTAAAGTTCGAGTGCCTTTCCCATAAAACAGTCACTGACCTCTTCATTTTTCAAACTTAGTCCATTTGCTACTTTAGGGGGATGCTTTAGTCAGAACTTTTTTAGGGAAGATGAGGAGGTGTAAACAAGAAATAACAGACCTAGTGGCATGTAATCCCTGTTTGGAGGGCTGTGTCCTGAACTGTGCGCACACTGTGCACACTGTAGGTGCTCAGTGTTTGCTGTATACATTGCAGGCGTGTATGTGTTCATGTGTGCTGCCTAATGTAGTGCCCATAGGCTGCACGCCCCATAGCACCTAGCTCGTATTTGCTATTCAATAAATGAGTTGTTTCATTGATGTTACTACCTTTTTTTGTTTTATCCTAACAAAGTCTGCATCTCAGCAGGAAGGGGGCACATGTTTCCATTCCTTGCTCACCTTTTACTTCCTGTCCAGAGGCGACATTTACACTGAACTCTTTTTGGAAGTGATAAATTGGTGCTGATGAATCTGAACTCTTTTGCCGGATTTTTCTAAGAGCCAGAGAGAACTTGACTGGGGTTTGATTTCCATTGAAGGGCAAATTTGTTTCTTTAATTTATTTTAGGGGGAAAAAAAGGTGCTTATATGTTTCATTAAGCGTAACTTGACATTGTAGGAATCTTAAAAATTCAGCAGTTATCAGTCTGTTTACTCCTTCAATGTTCTTTGAGAGCTCTCTGAGCACCAGGAAGTATCCTATGTGCTCTGTTGCACAAAGGCAAAGTAAGAAGGAGCTTCACCAGTGAAGGAGTCCAATAGAGAGCTTGACATGATTGCAGTAACAGGGCTAAAAAGATTTTGCTTCTCACTTGATGGTGTAGCTTCTGTAGGCTTCAGCCACAGAGAGGTGTACAAGAAATGCTGAGTGGTGTGGTACAAGAGGTGGTCTGATCAGATCGGAGACGGCTTTCCGCAAGTCATGTTTGAAATTCTGCAGGATTTCAAAGGTGGGCCTCGTTCCAAGCCAAGCAAATCCACATGTCATGTGCCCGGAGGTATGCCCCCTGCGTGGCACGACAAGGAAGTGGGAGCCAGCTCAGCAGCAGCCCTCACCCAGTGCAAAACAAGAGGCGGGGCTTGCTACTTTGAAAAGCCTGGCGTGCCTGTGGACTTCATGGTGCGATGGGGAAGCTTTTTTTTTATTTTTTTGCTTTTTAGTATGTGGGTAGCTCCCTGACTGGGAATCGAACCCAGGCCGCAACGCCGAAGACTTAAGCCACTACACCATCAGGGAACTCCAATGATGGGGAAGCTTTGAAATTGGATTTTAAATAAGAAATTAACATGGACAAATTTGTGTCTAATTAAGAGCTTGCCCAAAGGAGAGCTAGTGGTAGACATGGCTGTGAGAATACCCACCTACATCTTTTAAAAGGATGAGGGGTTTCCTTCCCCATTTAATTTACCTTTGCCCATGTTTATGTGGTTAGTCTGTGTCCAGCTTCAGGCTGCCATGGCAGCAGACTCTGGTTTTACACCCCTTACCAAACTTGAACTTCTCGGAAACCAAGCAGCTTCAGGCAACTGTGCTTTCACGCTTCCAAGTGTCTGATGGACATTTCATTTGTTTCTAAGGTGACTTTTTAACCATTAAGGTAATAACAGAACAGCAGGCATATCATGCCATGCCATGCCATAACATACGTACACTCTGTATTGCCTTAATATTAATATTGAAATATAGTAATTAAAAGCAAATTAAGGCAAATAAAGACAAACATAACTTAATGTAATAGTTTTATTATAAAAACAGCTTTATGAATGCAGTGTGCAAATTTAGTTAAATGGCAGTCAATGAACCTTGCAACTTATTGAACTTCACTAACAAAATTTTTTAAAAATTCCAGTAACTTAGAAAAAAATACACACATACACACTTAAAACTGTTAAGAAGGGGCAGAGAGTTTACTGGGCAGACATTGCATCCGGATCATCGGGACCTGACGACGTAGCCAGCACAGGATCAGGAGAAGTGGAGCTGGACGGTGTGGGATCTTCATCATAGGTGATGCCGTATTGGCACACTTGCATGCACCTTTCTTGAAAAATGAACGAATATCAGCTTACTCTGAGGTGTTATGCCTCTCACGCAAAGTCAGGTTTTGCATGACGTGTAGCTGCATAACATTCTGAGATTTTTTAAACATCTGTATTTAAAGTAGTATTTCTTCGATTTTTTTTTTTTGCCGGTTGTTGGAGAGGGCTGGTTGCTTGAGCTCTGGTTAATTGAGAGTCTACTGTATATATTTCACAAGTCAACATACCTCTTTATACCTACACTCAAGCAAATGCCAGGCAGGACTTGGCTCCTGTTTCAGGAACGATCTTATTATAACATCGTGAGTGAAGTCCAGCATCTCATTGGTAAGCAAGATAACAGATGCAAGTTTAGAGTCATCTGAGGACCTTTTACAACTCCTCATGCTCAGACCCACTCCACACTCATTAAATCGGAAAGCCTGGAGATGGAGTAGGACCCAGGCATCTGTATTTTTTTAATAAACTTTATTTTTCACAGCAAAATTGAGAGAAAGCTTATATGCCACATACCCACTTACCCATTGCCCCCCACCCCCTGTGCGGTCTCCCCCATTATTAGCACCCCTGCTGGAGCGGCACATTTGTTACCGCTGATAAGCCTGCAGTGACACGTCACCGCCCAGTCATTAACGTTAGGTTCACTCTTGGTGGTGTGCATTCTGTGAGTTTGGACAAATGTATACTGACGTATCCACCATTACAGCATCATACAGTAGTTGTCAGTGACATCAGTACTTCTTAACGCTGTCTAGGTGATCCAATGTACAGCCAAGGTCGACGGCCGTTGTTCTGTATTGGAGTTCTGGGACTCACTTCTTCTCACCCTAAGTTTTGAGTGCCTCTTATCTGACTTGTGTGTGCTCCTTTTACATTGGGTTTCCTGTAAGATTCTGTTTGAATAAAGGATTCTATGAGAGCTGGATAATCAGTGTAGTGAAGAAAGCACTGGGCTTTGGAGTTAGAAGGTTCTAGATTGAACTGTTAGCTTCACATTTGCTGGCTAAGTGGCTAGGGCAAGTTCCTTAGCCTCCTGAGCTCCTATCCAATGGCTAATACTCAACAGTGCTGTTGAAAAATAATGAATGTACCATACTCTAAAAATGCTTAACCCACAGTAACCACCCAACACATGGTGGCTTTCCCCTGTCGCCCTATTTTGGAGGCAAGGAGGACTTTTCTTACCATCATGTACTTTCCAATTCCTTATTCTGTTGTTGCTCTAATATTTTCTGTTGGCCTTTTCTGGTTTGGATTAAACTTTGGTTCAAGTATCTTCTGACATACAGTAGACCTTCTGATAAGATTTGAGAGCTTGGAGAGATAGATTTAAGGTCCAGTGATCTTTTGCTTGAATAGAAATTTTCATATGTCATTTCAGCACCTGGGAAGTAGAAAGTGTATGTTATTCTGTTATGGATCAGATATGCACACCCAGCAGAGCTTTCAACATGTTCTTCATGCTGAGCATGACCTATCAGAAGCAAAATGATCTGACTTCTTATCAAAAGTTTTATATTTTTATCTGCTTGCTAAGAACTGATGCTTGGACATGAGGCAGAAGACACAGTCCAGGTTGACTACACCCGTGGCGTGTGTGGTGACTGCTTGACTGGAGGCTTTGGCCTTGAGTGGAAGTCCTGACTGTGTGAAGTCTGCACTCGCGCACCTGGGGCCACTGCACTTCGAGGCTCAGGTGCTTGTCCCCACAGGACTTTTAGTCCAATAAGGGCAGAAGCTGAGTCCCTGCGTGGTTTGCAGGAATGAATGGTTGAGCCGGAAAGAAAGACGAACAGTAATACACAGAGGGCAAAGAAGGAATACCAGGGCTGCATGGAGTCCAGTGATTAGTTTAGTGACTGGCCTGATTCAGAACCTTTTGAATCTCTCTTATTTGAGAAACAGAAAGATCTTTGTTGGTGCAAAAAAGGTTGAGGATAGAGATGTGGCCAGCTGGACGTCGGTCACGAGTGGAAGGAACTGACTCTGAGGAATTTGGTAATCCTGTGTGTTAGGAAAAGTACATGACTTTTTTTATTGAACATTTCAAAAGGTCAGTCTTTGGGATTCCGTCATCCAAATAGGAAGATGACTCTCGGAGGAACCTACCTAAGCCTCCTGTAAGACAGTACCACCATTCAAACTTGACCCTGGGTAACCTCTGCACACACCGTTTGACTTGGGGCATTGTGGTTAAGCCATTGTGGTGAAGCATGTGTAATTTTTTTATGGCTTAGCTTATCTGAGTTTAGTTTGGTATCTTTTATTATTCATTCCTTCATTCATTTTTTTCTAAATTTCAAACAGTGTTGAACATACTGACAAGCGGGAGGCATTTATGAGATAATGAGAATATGATGAATGGACAGGGTGGACACAGTCCTGTGCCGGCCTGGCTGCAGACAGCCAGTCATTCCAGCAGAGGGGGGATGCCAGGACAAGGGAAGGGCAGCATGGGAGGGGACACAAGGAGGGGAGTTTGGGCCAGACACTTCTACACTGAAGCCTGAAGTGCAACTTCAGACGAAGAGTGGAGAGAAGTGTGTTCCTGACAATGAAAAGCTTAATTTATTAATATTTAGGGCTCATTGAATAGAGTGCGTATGCTGACTTTGTGCCATCCAGTTGAGGGAGGTCTGAAGCAGCCCTGATGGGAAAGAAAGGCGCCCACTTCAGCTGCAGGGTGGCCCTGTCCTCGGAGGGCTGTGAGGCCTCCGACCAGATGCCGGCATTGTCTCCACTGACGCATGTCAGCGGTTGGCTGTACCTTATCCTGCTGGGTTCTGGGCATCACGGTTGGCACTGAGGGGATCGTGTGCCGATGCTTGTACTAGATCATTCTGGAATGAGAGCAGAAACCTCACTTTACTGATGTCTTCCTTTCTCTCTTTAAAATAGCAGTTTTTATTATGAAAAACAAAATATATATGAGATAGAGACAGACTGTGTGTGTGTGTGTGTGTGTGTGTGTGTGTGGTGTGTGTGTACAGCTTACAGAAGAAACATTAAAATGAGTTCCAGTGTCCTCGCTACTAGCTAGGAAGCTACACATTACCCACAGTGTGTGCCTTTTTCATCCAGCCCCTCCGCCCTGATCCAGTCATAACACTGAATTTTGTGTTCAGTGTCCTCTTGTGTTCTTCTCTTTTAGTGTGATGTAAAAGGTCATATTCATGCTTGTGTTAGGAGATATTACAATGTCAGACTATCACTGTGTACCAAACAGCAAACAAGAGATGCTGCAAAGCTGTTAAAATAAATTGTCTGGTTGTACTCTTTTAAGCAGAATATACTACTAACATCAAAGTGCTTCAAAAAAACTTTTGAAACAAAAGTCTTCTTTTGATTTCAGGGAGAACCTTAACAGGGTTTGTTAAAAAGGATGAAGTTTTTACAAACCAGGGTACTATTACACAAATGGACACAGTAGTAACATGACAAAGACTTGCTTTAACAGATAACAGTTTTGAACTCCCTGTCTAAGCTGTGAAAGTGTTTATTTGCTCATAAGAATTCTACTTCAGTGACTTTCAAATGATTTTTATGGTATGAGAGTTTGAATTCACTTGGAATAAGATCATCTTGACATATTGATTGGGAGGATTATTTATATTACTTCAATAATTCAAAGTATTAAAATAGATCTTTTTAGGAAATAATAGCCTCATGGACAAATCATTGTTAAATTTGCTTTTTCATTTTTGGTTGTGATGGCTGTTCTGCATTTTCCGTTTGCTTTGCTTTTTCCTAAACTGTTTTGGTTCTCTATCCAAAATAGAAGAATATCAACCTTTGGGTACCATAACTGACCACTATAGGTACGACCCCCGTGAGTCAGTTCCGTGGACTTTTTGAAAACTTGTCTAATGTTTTCTTACACTCTTCATTTGAATTGGTTTCCTACAAGAAGGGCTGTTTTTATTTGTTTTCTTGCCCTTTGAACTCTAGAGTAACTTAGCAAGATTTCTTTTCCAGGAAGAAAGTTAGCTCAGCTCCTGTTACCATTTTGAAGTTTACATGTAAGTTAATATGTAACTAGGAATCCAAAGTTGGCAAGATGTAAAAATATTTGTGTATCGCTTAATCTTTTTACTTAATTTCATTTGTTTTTATGCCTGAGGCAATTGATTTTTCCAGGATTTAACAGGGGATTACCCCCACCACCACCCCATCTATAAGTTTTAACACTTTTCATAGTGATCTTTAGCACTACACACTAACGGTGAGTCTTAGGCCTAAAAGAAACCTGTTTACTATCTTCCTCAGACTGTATTCCAGTTGGTGGCGAGGAGACATGATGTAGATTAGAACAATAGCTTTTCTACATCTCAGTGTTCTTTACATTTGCATTTTTAGCCATTTTAACTAGACCCTAAAAACTCTCTTTTATGACAAAAGGAGCCATCTGAATTCTACAGTGATTTTACTGTGCATTTCCATAATAGTTCTAGTCACCTAAAAAAATAAAGAGAGAAAAAAAAAAGAGCTGGACAAAGCAAACCGTTCCCGATTGTTCAAGAGACCAGGGAACTCATCCCTTGCCTGAGCTGTGTGCAATGTAGTCTGAGAGGGAAGCCTGTTTGGTTTCTGTTCGTTACCCACACAGAATAAACTTAATGATGCCATTCATGCTCCTTGCAGTTGTTCAGAAAGCCCTGTACTGGGCTTGGTGAAAGCACAGTGGAACTCTGTCACATGCATGGTGACAGAGTTCTGGCTCTCAGCATTTAACACGGTGGATCCCTCTTCCCCCATTCCTCATGTGTCATGATTGCCCGAAACACTCCAGTCTCTGTCCTTAGCTGTCTCTGCACCTGGGGGTGCTCATCGCAGGCAGAGGAGACGGGTGATCAGTAGCTGTGCAGCGTGTTTGAACGGAAGCGTGGGAGAGAAGCTCTGCGAGGTGGCTGGGACTTAGGCATGTCGGCCCTGTGGGCCTATGGGGACTTTGACCTGATCCTGGCTGGGGTTGGGAACCCTGCAGGGTTGTGAGCAGAGCAGTGATAAGACCTGACTTGCATTTTGACAAGATCTCTGACCTCCCTGGAGACTGGCTGCAGGTAAGTTGGTGAGAGAGGAAGCAGAGACACCAGTTTAGGGAACCACTGCGAGTCCAAGATGGTAGAGGCCTGGAACGAGATGGTAACCTAATTAAATTACGTCAGTCTTAAATACGATGTCAGACAATTAAGTTTGTGAACTCAGCCTAGAAAAAGTGCTACACACCTCACTGCTGAATATCACTACGGTCACCTTCGAAGTGCTCCCCTTGGGAAGCTGTGCACAGATACCAGTGTCTAGTCCACCCTGCAAAGCAATTTTGGAACTCGCTTTCTGGAATGGCCATCAGAGCTGTCGTCATGCCCAAAATCTGACCATGAGCTTGCGAACCTACCACCATGCACTTACTTTGGCAGCACTGTACAGACAACTCAGTACAGTGTCATAACCTGGGCCAGGGTGACTTCCCGAGTTGTTTGTACAGTGTTGCCAATGTAAGCGCACCGTGGCAAGTTTGCAGACTTGTTAGATTTTGGACACCATGACAGCTCTGATGGCTATTGCAGAAAAGGAGTTCTGACACTGCTTTGAAGGGGGGACTAGGCGCTGGCGTCAGTGCACAGCTTCCCAAGGGGAGCACTTCGAAGGTGACCGTGGTGATATTCAGCAGTGAGGTGTGTAGCACTTTTTCTAGGATGAGTTCGCAAACTTAAATTGTCCGACCTGGTAGTTTGTCTAAAAGCCATTAAGGATTTGGCTAGTTTTTTTGGTCAAAATTCCGTGGCTGTAAACTTGGACCCTTGGCCTAAATGTTTAAATCACGTTTCAAGGTAACAGTCTTGCAACCAGGCATTACTGGTATGAGAAACATTACTTACTGACTTTAAAGACTGGCATTCCTTGCCGTTGCCATCACTGTGGAGAAAACTGGTCAAAATCACAGAGTAAATAAGGGTTTCAAACCAGAGCTGCTTCCTGGAATAAACTGGTCAAATCATCCAGTCTGTGCCCTGTCCTTCATTTTGAACTCGAGTGCCCTGAGGCTGCTTTTCCGCCTACCCACAATAGCAAGGAACGCCTTTTGTTTGCTTCTTGTGTAAAAGAAGTGCTTGTTTTGAGGTTTGGACCACAAATAATAATCCATTGTTCCCTATAATAATAATCCACCCTCTTTAGCAGAAAAAAAATCAGCTTGGTGCAGTGTGGCTATCAGTTTATTTAAAACAATAGCCAAAAGTGCCCATTGTGTCCTGAGAATAAACATTTGGGAGATGAATGGGAGGGCTGGGGGAGTACCCTCCTTCTCCTTGGCCTGGAGTCAGAGTGAAGACCTTGGGAAGAAAAAATGCTGACTATGACCCTCAGTCTGGGGGACAATCTCCTTCCTTATTCTACTTGTCTGTTATATTCTAAGAATAATTGGAACACTGTCCCTATGGATTCTCTCGTAACTTGCTTTTGTTTTTTAATATCTTATTTTGAAGATGATTTTTAGAATTTTTTTCTGTATTAGTTCTCATTGTTTCCTGTCTTAGGCCAAGTGATTTTTTTTTTTCTAACCTTCAATTTAGTCCATGAAAATGTCTCCTTTGAGTGAAGATTATTTTATTTCAACAACAATCCTTAATATTTCCTACAGTTGCCTGTGATTATAAATCTTACAAAGAGAGTTACTTTTATATTTCAAGCGATAGACATTTTAACTACTATTTCCTGAGCATAAGCTAACTGAAAAAACTCAGTGAGTACGTGAAAACGTGACCTAGTGCGACCAGCTGTTTCCTGAGTCTGCATGTTATCTAGGGCACTAAAATCTAATGGTAGGTAAGATCTCACTATTGAAAGCAAGCTATGTTATGCGATTATTTTCTTTTTTCGCCTTAAATCCTCTATAGGAAAAAGTTCAGTGAAATAATATATGTGACTTTAAAACGAAATGATATCTTAATTAGAATAGTTTTCGTTGCTTTAAATATGGAAAATGAGAAACGTTCAATATCATTTCAATTGAAATGCAACAGGTGAATATGAGAACTATTGATAGAAATAAAAATATGGCCTCCACATTATTAAAAACAGACCATCAGAGACAGAACCAAGATGTCCTTCAGTAAGTGAATGGATAAACTGTTAATACTATTAATAGTAAAAATATTCTCTTACTAAAAAAATTTTTTTTTAATCTCAGACCATCAGCAGTGTATCCTGTTTGTTGCAAGTACCTGGCTACAGAATATTCTGCCAGAAATGTCTAATACACAGTAGCAGTGGCTTACTGTATATATCCAGTAATTTCTTATGCATTTTCTTGGCCCTCTGATGAATGTGCACTGTGGTACTTATGCTAAATCCCACTCTTAAGCTTTTCTGTTCCTCTCCAGTGACCACTGGCATATCAGCCTTGGAGGTGTATACACCAAAAGAAATCTTCGTGGCAAATGGCACACAAGGGAAGCTGACATGCAAGTTCAAGTCTACTAACACTACCGGCACGTTGACCTCAGTCTCCTGGAGCTTCCAGCCAGAGGGGACCGACACCACCGTGTCGGTAGGAGTGCTTGACTGCCCTTGGCTAGTGCTCCCCCACAGGGTTCCCTACTGGTAACGATGGGGTTAGAGATCTGTTCGGATTGCTCACTTCTAAACTGAGTGAGTTCGGCATCTATTACAGATGTCAAGGCCTTTCTCTTGCTTCAGAATTTCCAAGAAGAAATAAGTTCGTCATCTCTTAAATGTATCTCATTTCCTTGTCCTTGCATGTCACTCTTACTATGCCCTCAGTTCCTCCACCGTCACATCCCACTTTGAAGTTTATGTTTTTCATGGAGTAGCCCCTAACTGACCTTGCTGACTCTGATCAGTTTATCCTGTATCTTTTCAGCTTCCTCCTGCCCCATTTTTATTTATATTTCTTTTAAGTGTTTACACACACACACACACACACACACATACCCCTTTCTGATTTAATTATGAGTTTCTTGATTTATAATGTAGCCCATCTGATTCAGCAGTATTCATTGGAAGTTCACTGTGCAGAGAGTCCGTAGAGTCTTCAGAAATGTGTAAAACAATCTGCTCTCTCTCGGAGAGTAATTAGGAGTAAGAATGTTATGTCAGTGACATCACAGTAAGGTGAGTGGCAGAACAGAAATGCAGGGCCAGAGGGTCGAAAGGAAGATTAGTAAGTAACAAAACAAGTGCTGGTTATGCAGTGGGTGCTTATTAAACATGGACTGATTCTCGTCTGTGAAATGGAGATAATTTAAATCCCACAAAGGGTACTATGAGGATGAAGTGGGATTAAGAACCTGTGACCTTGAGCAGGTCGCTGAAGGCCTGTGAGCCTCACTTCCTCCCCTGTGAGTATCTGGCAGGCGAGTCTCCCCTTGCAGGCCGGTTGTAAGCGTCTCAGCCTCATTTCCCATGGCTGCCCTTCGTGTACAGTGACTAGCCTTGGAAGACAGAGACACTGTCTCCTCTGGAGCAGGGGACAGTTTGCTTCCTACCCAGTATGAGAGAGAAATGTCTCCCTTTGGGGCAAAGTTCAGGTGGGCTTACTGCCCATTATAAAAGATTTGGGTTCCCTAAGCTTGGGGCTCCTCAGCTGTGTCACAAAGCCACCCGAGCCCCTGCAGGCCGTTCCTGTGGGACTTGGGAGGCAAGGATCACAGATAAACACATGCTGCTTGCTGTGTCAGAAGTCATGAGGTCTTCTGTCTCCAGGTCTTCTTCACAGGAGCCTTGTGTCTTCTGCCAGCATCTGTGAACCTGTGGCCAACTTGCAAGGAGGGTGACATCTCAGAGCTGACAGTGTTCTTAGCAAACATTAGGTTATGTTAAGCTCAGGGTGTATAGCTAATAGGTGGTTATTATAATTGCTGCTGCTGTTGTTTTTCAGTGATTACTTAGGCATTGTGGAGATGGATTAGAGGAACTTGAGACCAATTAAGAGGCCATAGTTTAAGATGACAAAAGCATAAAATCAGAATTATCGTTGGGAATTAAACAGAGAAGAGAAATTTAGGAGGGAGGATTGATGGAGTTGGGAGATTAATTGATGGGAAGGAAGTTAGAGGAATCAAGGATTACTCCACTGCTTACCGTTTGGGAGCTTGGACCTAGCCGTCGTCAAGACGGGATGCACAGGTAGAAGATGCAGTTCACGGGAGAGGGAGCCCAGCTTGGAGGGCAGGGCAGCTGGTGGTAAAGTGAGCAGGCCATTGGGTGAAGAGTCTGGAGGGCAGGGGAACACCGTGGGTAGAGAGAAAAGTTTGGCCGTTGAAATATAGATGGTCAGTAAGTCATGAGAGCGGATGAGCTTGCACAGGGGTTTTCAGTGTGCTCGGTTCTGAAAATGTTCTATTTGAATTGCCAGTGGAGCTCTAATGCTGATTTCTATCCCTAGCCCCACGGTCACCCCATCCATAAATAAGAACAAAATCATTGAGTCCCCAGCTGAGCTGCTTGGATTGGAGCCAAGAGTCAGGGTAGCCGCCCCCCCACGAGGCCTTACCTCGCCCCCTGGGTCCTGGGTTTGACAAAGGAACTGAGAAATGAGTTCCCTTCCAAAGCCTGGTGTGAGGGGACAGTGAGAGTGGAAAGGGAAAGGGGCTGAAGGCTGGACCTGCACGGGCAGGCGAGGACACCGTGTCCCAGGGAAAACCAGTAAGGAAGAGGGAGAGGTGCATCGGTGTACTGATCTGGGGTGTGCAGGCTTCCGCCTGTGTCTTCACGATAAGCTTCGTGACATAAAACTAAAACCTTTGAACCTGCTGGCTCCACTACGGCCGCGTGGCGAGAGCTTTGGCCTGGAAGGCCGTCCTGACTTTAACTCTGCATCGTCGCCTTTTACCGTTGTGACCTTGGGCAAGTGGTTTCTTTGAGTCTCCGTTTCCTTATAAAAATACAAGGGCTGTCTGGAAAGTATCCAGCCACGTAATAATAAAAATAAAGGCATTTATGGCTGGATTTTTTTCTGGACAGCCCTCGTGTGGTGGCAATTGCTAAACCACTGGGATGTCGAGAGGATGAGGGATGATAAGGGCATTTACTTCATCTGAACAGGATTGAATCCCATGATTTCTAAATGCCTGCCTGTCTTAGATTCCAGGAGACTTGTAATATGATGGGTTTCTTTCTGTACGAAGTCTTTTTAAAAAGACTTTCACAGCATGCCTGTTGTAGAGTTTAGATTAGGACTTCTGCCTTGAAGATAGCTCATGTGCTCCTTTTTTTCTAATTGCAGTTTTTCCACTACTCCCAAGGGCAAGTGTATCCCGGAAATTACCCACCATTTAAGGACAGAATCAGCTGGGCTGGAGACCTTGACAAGAAAGACGCATCGATCAACATAGAAAACATGCAGTTTATACACAACGGCACCTACATTTGTGATGTCAAAAACCCTCCTGACATTGTCGCCCAGCCAGGACACATTCGGCTCTATGTGGTAGAGAAAGGTACTTCCGAGCACGTTTGCAGTGAGGAAAGTCTTGTGTTGAGTTGAAGAACAAGAGTTAGATTTCAGGGTGTGTTTGAAAGGAGTGTTTTTGCCACACAGTTATGACCCCTGTTCCTGTGGACCTGGGGCTCCACCACACATACCCGGGGGCCGAGGGCTGCCGCCGGGTCCCACCGGAGCAGCCGGTCTCTCCATTTGTAAAGCTGCTGTCAGGAGCCTGGTGATCCCTGTCAGCAGCGTTAATTGTTCAGTGTTCATTAGACATAAGACCAGATTCACTGTGGGTGGATGGGCTGAGCCGTGGGACAGAAGATTTAATACGTCCAGGAGAAAGTCTTAACATGTACAAAACAGAAGAGCTCTTTCTTCCCAGTTTTGAGAATAAGCAGGAAATGTAGGTTCTGATGTCTCATTCCACTTCGTTGTGCAATAAGGAGTATGGTCAGCTCACCCCCCATCCCCCACCCCAGTATCCCTTTGATTTTAGTGCATTGGGAGGGGTTGTGCATGGAGGAATGCTTCCTTGTGAAGTTCATTCTTCATCAGCTAATATTTGTGCGCCATCACTTAGATGCTAGGCTCTCATAATTTGGATAATAGAGGGTGTGATAGCTGCTAAAGGAAGACACTTGATTAATTTAATAATATCCATTCTTCTCTGTTGAAATGTGCCTTAACACTGTGTTGTTCTTTCTCTCTAGAGATTTTGCCTGTGTTTCCAGTTTGGGTGGTGGTGGGTATAGTGACTGCTGTGGTCATAGGTGTCACTCTGCTCATCAGCATGACTTTGGCTGTCCTCTACAGAAGGAGAAACTCTAAACGGGATTACACTGGGTAAGAAACACTGCTTTGGGGAGGAGGGGGAGAGGGAAGGAATCAAGGTTTATAAAAACTTCTGTATTTGTTATGGAAAAAGAATGGTTACTGTTTGCTTTCATGCCAGAATCGAGCAGTCTCCTTAAGAGGTGTTGTGACATGGACATGCAGAAACCCGTGGCCTGTGGGATATGGCACTAATCCCTGCTGCCCAGTTTCTTTCCAGGGTTCGGTGCAATGAACTGCTCAGCAAACTGAGTTCTGTGTTTTAGTACCATCTGCCCTGCCATTGGCATTATTAAGCCACAGACATCAGCTACCCAATTTAAGAGTTTGATTTTCATCTCTTGGCAATAATCTTATAAGGTTCTTCTTTTTAGTTAGGCAAATACAAAACCAGTCAAGAAGAGCTGTGTTAATAAACGACCCCCTCACCTGATACAGTAACACCGGGCTTCTTCTTTTTATAGTTTTGTTGGCAGTTGTGTTGCTTTGATCATTCTAGAATGCATGGCTGGACTCATCCAAACTGGGATCATAAGGGTTGAACACCAATATATACCAGTAGTAAAGAAAAGTAGATCGTCTTTTTGTTTATGGTATCTCTAAGAGGACACACCGGAGACAGGGTGTGTGTCTAATCGAAGGACCTTCTCTTTTCCCCACTCCAGCTGGAAAGCTAGCCCACGTAAGCTAAGTAGGATGTGCGGTAAGACAGAGTGAAGTGGGGTTCCAGCTGACGTAGCCCCAGCTGGGTCGCAGGTGCACGGGCTAACCCTCACCATCCCGGGGGGCTGTGCACTGAGGCTTGCGTGCCCTGACCCCCCCGGGCAGGTGGACAGCTGGAACCTCTCTCTCTGGGTTCTGCGGCTCCAGTGTTGAGATGCTGTGTTTCACTGAGTTTGGGTGTCAAACTCAGATCCTACTTGCTTGGAATGCCTCTGTTCTGCTGACTGTATCTACCCTCTTGCATGGTGAGTGTGTTTTGATGAAATGTAACTGGAGTGTTTGTTTTCAACATGAGACTAATCCAGGTGGTGATGACATGCCAGTCTCTGTAGTTCCTGCTTTTGGGTTAATAGAGGGGCAGAAAAGTGTGCTTTAGAATGCTGCATGGCATCGTGAACGCTGCTGTTCTTCTTACTTTGGTTTTTTTTCCCCTCCCCCGGCCTTTCTACCTTGGTGTCCTGGGATCAGGTCCTGCTTATCTTCCACTTAAGAAAAGCTGACATAGACGACACACTGTGACTATAACAGGGCTGGGGCTCCTCTTCTACTCCCACTAGAAACATGGTAACTAATCCCATTGCCCGTTGCTGTTAATATTCATGTGTATGTATTCAGCCCATCTCCCTTGTGGGCAACTAACTAACCAGCTAGCTCGGAGCTAACCCAACAGCTATTACGGTTTGTCCACAAATATGTCACGTGTCTGTATTAGAAACATGTTGTCATACTGTCCCAACAAAATGGGGTTTTCAGGTTACTTAGAGGTTTATGATTATCAGAATGTACATGTTCTTCATGTAAAATACCTGTGTGTGTGTGTGTTTTAGTTTTCTTTCCTTTTTTTCATATGTGAATTGTATTATTAATGATTGAGACCCTCTTTGTGTTAGAATGTCTGTCAAACCATTTTGGTTTGGGGCATATAACCTCCCATTTCAGAGAAGTATAGTTATAGAAGGCATTTCATGCTTTGGCCTTAGTAATGACACTTTAAATGTGATCCTCCCCAAACTCTTAAGATTTTTTTTTAATTACATCATAAAGGACTTAAGCTCTGCTGATGACACATCCCAGTGAGTTACCTTCTGGCATTCACTTTCCCTGATTCATTTATGAGATCGGGCTTGTTGTTAAAGAGCCCCGCACCCCTGGAGAAGTCCAGGCTAGGTGACATGGCATTCCACAGCTTCTTGTTATTTGGTTTGGTTATGGTGTGGGGAAAGAAAATATGGGGAACTAGAGAACTGAGCGAGATGATGAACACTCCAACCCTGGGAGTGCGTCTGTAATTTTTGGAATACATTCAGAAGAGGTTTGCCTTTGATGGTCAAAACAGTGAGCTGCCATTAAGAAGGTCTAGCTCCCTGTGCCGTTAATAAGGTTGGTTGATGACAGGGGAGAAGGACGAACCACCAAAGGCTAAACCATAGCTGGAATGCCACCCAGCAGACATCACTGTAAATGGGGGCAAGGAGCTTACACCACACTGGTGTCCGTACCTCCCTCAGGGGTGGCGTCATTGACCTGGAAGAATAAGTATCAGGGATAAAACATTGTTTCAAGATATGTGATTGTTTTGCTACCCATTGTTTTGTTGTGTTTTGGTTTTATACATCTGCTGCTTCAGTTTGTCATCACTTGCATTTCTATATTTTTGTTTCCATTTATTAAAACAATTTTTTTTACATGTGTCCTTCAAATTGTCAACTTGTCAGCTGCAGCACATCAGAGAGTGTGTCACCGGTTAAGCAGGCTCCACGGAAGTCCCCCTCCGACACAGAGGGTCTAGTAAAGAGCCTGCCTTCTGGATCTCACCAGGTAACGGCTGACTGCGGTTCTGCCCACCATGCCGTGCCCTGCAGCTGGGTGTCCTGTCACTGTCCTGGGCACGGGAAGGAATACTGAGCCGTGACAGAGACAGCACGAGAGATAGAGAGACAGAGGCAGCAAGAGAAGGCGAGGGGATTAAAGAGCTGCATTAGGAGGAACATGCACAGATACATGGAGGAGGCTCTGCCCTGAGGAGAGCTCTCCCGCCGGCGACCACTGACAGACTGTTCACTCATAATGTGGCCGCTTTGGCCCAAGTGCCATTAGGAGATGGCTTTGACGGATGTGAAAGTCCGTCTTTAATTGCTCAGGGAAGCAAATCCAATGAACTAAATTCCATACTGAGGTGCTCTGTAAGATGGGGAATTAGTGGGAAAAAGTTGATCTTCGTATTGATAATAAAACAGAATTTATTTTGTACAACTTCCTTAGAAGCATCTAGCTGAATGCTTAGGCTTGTCGAACAAGGGGAGATTTCCTGTAGAAAGCACCAGAGAGAAGCAACTTTTATTTGGAACTCAGCACACAACCTGGCGTCGTGGCTCATGCGTTTTGGCTGCGCGGCTGTAACTCCCTGCGGCATGGCAGCACTTCCACAGCCTCGTCCCCGTTCTCCCCTCTGGGGTAGAATGCACTCTGAGGAATGGGGCCAGTTACAGCTTTGCCCCAAAGGGGTGTTTTGTGGGGGCAGACGGATTAAGAGGAAGGAAGGCATAAATGTTTTGTAGAAGCAGTACCCAGAGTCCCATGCGCACTTCCTGTGTGTGGTCAGGGAACTGTGGCACGTGATGTCAGAAAGCACAGCCCAGGTCGTGACAGCACGGGGCTGGAGCTTGGGATTCCAGACGGACATTCTCTATCGCGGCACCTGGCTCATGGCGCATTCCTGTTCTGCCTGCCTGTCTCCAAGGCTCTGTCTCTGTCTGTCTGATTCAGTGTATGCCCCAGATACCTCAGGTCACTCACTGGGGTTGTGAGTGGGCATAGCGTTGTGAGTGACGGCGGGAGCTGCAGATAGATGGACCATCTAAAGCGGCCTTGGAGCCTTTTTCCTCTGTGCCCTTGAAGTGCTGTGGGCATTGTTCATCTGTTGAAAACAAACTAGAAAGATAAAGACGCAATGGCTGTTGGACACTGAAAATCAGGTTGTGCAGCACTGTGATCCCTGGGAGAAAGGAAACGAATCAGGTGACCCCTGTGAGGGCCCCAGCTTCCTGGTTTGAGGCAGCTTCCAGACCGCAGTGCCGGGAGGGGAAGCAGAGCCGGCTCCATCGTCTCATGGAGTTAAGGAGGCAGATGGCAGTTTGGGGCAGCCAAGGTGACCCGGACTTATGAGCCAGAGTATCAAAGAAGAAGAAATAGAAAAAGAGCTGCACGATTCCTGACGCTTACACAGGGCTGGGGACGTTTGTGTCCCTAAAAACCAGCATAGAGAGACGTTATAATGTGCAGGGCATTGCCCGGGGTCCTGGGCATGATCATGCTTTAGTAGTGGGGCTAAATTAGCCAGGATGGGGAAACCATGCCCCCCCCCATAACAAAGCTTTCAATAAAAGGAAGCCTTTACAGAATAAAACAAATCTAAAAGTGTTTTAACTGCATGCCACAACAAAAATCCAACAGTGTTTATAATACAATGAAATCTAGCACCCAGCAATGTAAAATTCACAATGTCTAGCATCAACCAAAAATTACTGTGTATACGAAGAAGCAGAAAAATGAAACACATCAGTAGGAGATCAGTCAGTCAATAGAAACACACCTCGATATGACAGAGATGATGAATTCACAGACGAGGACTTTAAAATAAGCATTATGAATCTTATAAACAAACAAGGGTATAAAAGAAAGCCTCATATAATGAGGTGGGAAATAGAAATATAAAAAAGGCCAACATGGAATTTCTGGAAATGAAAAACAATTGGATGGCACAAATTAGGGAAGAAAATGTGAGTAAACTTGAAGACACAGCAATAGCAACCATCCCAAGGGGAACCCGAGGGAAAAGCAAGACTGGGGGGACTGAACAGAGCTGCCGGGGTGCAGAGGCAAAGCCAGGGGAGAGTACCAAGCACCCTGGGAGCCGGGGAGGAGAGCAGAGGGAGCCGGGTGAGGGCAAAATCGAAGAAATGACAGCCAGACACTTTTCCACTCCTTTACAATTCCTTCTGGTATTTATCTTCCTATTTCTAAACAATTTTAATATATTGATTGCTACTTCTAGACTGCTTAGGTTTAGGTATTACTTACTGACCCCATATCATGGAAATGGCATTTCGTTCTGCCCCCGGCCGGCCTTCCCAGCACACACACCCATGTGCACATGCACGGACAGGCCTCTTCCCAGGGTGGGCGTCTCACAGGGTTTCGGGGCGTGTTTTTCAGCATTATGGGACCCTGTGTTTTTCACCATTGTACCACATACGTTTGCTTTCCTGTGTAATTTTCTTGTTTTTATGGGGCTCATATTTGCCTTATTTTTTACTCGCCTGGGTTTCTGAGTATATATTTGTATTCCATCTCAAAACTCTCCAATTAAAACCTCTAAACCCACTCAAACATGATACACACTCTATTGATTCCATTTTGTTCTTGGAGACACACCTGTTAGCATCTTCTGGCTGTTGTGCTTTACCTGCTGGGTAGCAATCATCCCGGGCCTACCTGCCCAAGGAATTTTCTTTACCCCTCTTCTTCTAGACCTCGTCTTCACCTCTTCCGTTCATTGCCCTGTTGTAGTGGAGCATATCCTCCACAACTTCTTGAGAAAGGATGCACAGGAGGCGCACTTTTGAGGCTTTGTGTGATAGGCAGAATAACGACCTTTGAAGACATCCACATCCTAATCCCCGGAACCTGTGGTGTATGTTACCTGACCTGCCGAAAGGGACTTCACAGCTGTGATTAAGGATCTCAAGATAGGGAGATTTTCCTGGGTTACCCACGTGGGCCCAGGGTAATCACAGCGTCCTTGTAAGAGGGACACAGGAGGGTCAGAGGCAGAGGCTTTGAAGGTGATGGAGGCAGGGGCCACGAGCCAAGGCATGCAGGCTGGAACGTCAAGGGAGTGATCGTCCCTGGAGCCCCCAGCAGGAATGCAGCCCTGCTGCCCTTGGTTGTAGCCCTGTGGACCCAGCTCAGGCCTCTGACTCCAGCACTGTAAAATAATACATTTGTTTTTAGCCTGTTGGAAACTGGTTTTATTCTGCTCCCTCAGGCTTGATTGGTAATCTGGGTGGGTAGGATTCCAAGTTGGAAATCATTTTCCTTCAGCATTTTTAGGTATCGTTGACTTTTCCAGCTCCCGATGCTGAGTTGGTACTGTTCTGAGTCCTGCTTGTTTGTGTGGGACCCGTTCTGTTCCTCCTCGGAGAATGCTTTTCCTTCCTTGTGGTCTGAAATTTCATAAAATTGTGGGTCTTTTTTTATTTATTCGTATTTGCTACTCTGAAAACTATGCCCTTCAGTTTTAGGGTATTTTCTTCCATTAGTCTTTGGAAATTTTCCTCCTTTCATTTCCTGTTCTTGCTTTTGGAAATTCCTATTAGGAAGTGACCATCTCCTACATCAATCCTTTCATTTTCTTATTTTTTCTGTTTTTCAGTTTTTGTTCTGCTTTCTAGAAAATTTCTGCAACTTCATTATCTTCTCACTTTTATTGAGCATTTAATTTCTGCTGTCTTTTTTTTTTTAATTTTCAAGGACTATTTCTTCACGAAGATGCATTACCCTATCTCTTTGAGCATGTCATATTTTTCTTCTGTATGTTTTAAATGTTTTCTAATGTTACTTGAATTTTCTTTTGAATTCCCTTTTTTTCTCTTATAATTTCTGTCTTTTATGTTAGAAGCTCTCCAACGCCCCTTAGTCCTCCATCACATTTAAGACACTCAAGTCATCAGAAGTTCTTTGTGAAGAGAGAGAGCTTACGGGGTAGCAGGCTCCACTGTTCGTAAGAAGTGCTGCCTGGCTTTCATTGGGGGAGCTCCAGATTCCGTTGCTGAGGGTCTTTTCTCTCCAGTTGGTTGATTTTTCCAGAAAGAAATCCTTTTATTTCCTTCTTGGGAGTTGAGCAGTAAGTGGACTTGGCCACTCGTTTTCAGGGCTGACACCTCCCGCTGCTGTGCTTGCTGTCCCTGAGTCAGAGACGGGCTCATCTGTCCTCAGAATAAACCCCCGGGCCCCGCCCAGGCCTGAGTCTGTGGCATTTTCTGGAGGTCGGTGAGAAGTAATTCAGCCATTGTATACATTTCTTGTCCCTTTTCAGCATTTGTGATGTAACACCAGCTCGGCCTTGAGATCTGGGAAGTTACATAACTTAATTTCAGGGTCTGTCTTGGTCTTGGAAGCGAGCGTACCCGGGGTCGGTGAACTTCCTGGAGAACACTTTGTTTTCATTCTGTCTCCAGTATACTTGACCCTCGAACAACAAGGGGGTCGGGGCGCCAACACGCCACACAGTCGAAAATCCACATGTAACATTTGACTCCTCAAAACTAGTAACTAAAAGCCTACTGTATATATTTTATAGTAGATGGTAAAATAGACTACTATCTACATGCTTTTATGCATTCATGGCCTAGCTAACTTTTTAAAAATTTTTTTCCAATATTTCCAGGCTATACAGTTTGTCTGAGTTTTCTCAAATCTCCAAAGACTTACCAATACATTTATAGAAAAACACCCTCACGTAAGCGGACCTGTACAGTTAGTTCAAACCAGTGTTGTTCAAGGGTCAACTGTAGTAGAAAATGTTTTTGTTTTTGTTTTTTAACTTCTATTTTTCTTTTAGATTTCCATTTAGCTTGCAACTTCGTGAAGTGAGTATAGAGGGTCTCTATTTGATTCAATACTAACAGTGTGACTTGTCTGTCACCCATGACAGACATAGAGCATCACATTCAGGCAAACATACTGAGTTTGGCTACTTTACTTGATCAGTTACATGGATATATTTTAAGGTATATTTGTATAAAAAGATGTTCATGATAATAATGACTAATGTAGATTCAGTGCTACCTGTCACACACGGCTTTATTAACTACCATTTTGGAGACAAAGAAACATGCTGCGTGGTTTACAGATATGCCTGGAGCCACACGACGGGCACCCACCAGGGCTGCCATGCTCACGAGGACCATCTCGTGCATTCAGACTGTGGAGGTGCCCATCTGCAGCTGGGCCTCGCCTGGCTGGGAGCTTTGTAGCCCCACTCTTAGGTGCACCCCCGACCAGCCCTCACAGCTGTAGGAGTGGAGGTGCCTGGACGCCACGCGAGCCCACTGCACGCACTGAAGGATGCAGGTTGTGGGGCTCCTGGGTGGGGTGTACGTGGTTTTGGCTACTGAGTTTATGGTTTTACAGTGGAAAAGTAAGCATAGTATTAGACTTCTCAAGGAGAGGGTCCCTGGATTGGGAGGAAAGTAGACTTTGGGCTGTATTAAACTTCTCTTCTAAAACCAGGGCCGTTTTGTTTTTCTTGTTGCTGTTCACAATTTTAGAATCTCTGGGTTGGAAGGGACGGTAGGCTGTGATGTGCGACCGCCCGTCTGAGGTTTGAACCCCCAGCCTCTGCTCGAGGACGAGCTCTGCCCCCAGACAGCCCAGTCGTCCTGGGCTTCCTGGCTGGGACCTTGGTGGCTCTCTTCCATGTCTCTTCCTCTTGAGTTCATCCAGGGTTTTTCTTTATATATGTGTAGACTATATTTTGTCTTGTTTGTTTTTTTAATTTTAAAATAGGAAAAACAATTACATGATCTTAGATATCAAAGAAGCAATATTTTTATTAGTTAGGATAGGCTCAGACTAAAAGAATTATACCATAAGTCAGAAGAATATTTTAAATCTCTTAAGGTGCTTATTTGTATAAAATGACCAATTCAAATTCATTATGTCTTTGGGTGTCACCAAATATGTTGGTTTCTTAGTGGTATTATTTTGAAGTTCATGATTACAGTGGGTCTCAGGTTGGTAGGAGTCCTTAAGACCCTGAGCCCAATGACAGGGGTTGAGGGATTCTGTGGCAGGTGTTAAGATAAGGGTAATTCCTGAGAAGGATTATTGTATTGTTATAGAAGTTTCCAAACAGATACATAAGTAGACGTAATAATATAACAGGTCTCCACGTCCTGGCTTCAACAATCACAGCGCACGAGGGCTGTCCGGAAACACTCCGGCCATAATGCCTCCGTTCTTTGTAGTAGACTACGTGGCTGGGTACTTTCCGGACAGTCCCTGGGCAGCAGTCTTGTTTCGAAGTCAGTTCTGGACACGTGCTTAAGAAGTTCTCCTGAAGACATTCTAAACAGGGAACTCTGCTCCAGAACCCTAATGCTGTCATTTCAGTGACTGCTTTTATACCTGTGCCTGAAGGGACCATCAGTTTTTCCAAACCTCTAATTCGACTTCTTTTCTCCAGGGCCCAGTCATATACGCGCAGTTAGATCACTCTGGTGGACATCACAGTGACAAGATTAACAAGTCAGAGTCTGTGGTGTACGCGGACATCCGGAAAAATTAAGAGAAGACCCAGATCACATCCTAAGCAAGAAACTGGACTCCTGTGCAGAAATGTAGCCCATGACCACGGTGGCCTTGGAGACCTGGGCACAATGTTTATTCACAGAGGGATAAAAAGATGTGTATAAAGGATATGTACAAATATTCTATTTAATCTTCCGATGTGAGGGGCCAATGTTGCATGATGAAAAGGTGGTATAACTCTACATATATATATATATAAATTGTCTTGCTGTTTTTGTACTTGCATTCAGGGTCATTTACATGAAGCTGGGAAAATTCAGCAACATTCCTGTCCCCATTGTTTAGACATGGTTTGCCTTAATTGAGATGGTAGCAGATCTTTAGTATTCCAACAGACATGGCCTTTTTATCTAAGGGCTTAACCAGTCTTAGCATTTGTTGTAGCTGCAGAGTGGAGATTCTCTGGTGAAAGCGCATCCAGGGTGGCTTTCCCCCACAGTCAGCATGCCTATGTGGTTGTTTTCAGAAAACATCCATTAGCGATGCCACTGGGAGACCATTTGAGAAGTTTCTGTTGATGTTTTTCTCTCTAAAACATGGGCAATTTTTGCTTTATACGTTGTGCAGACTGACTCTAACGTTACACCCCTTATCCTATCAACTTGTGGATTCATCACAGCAAGATGAGCGCAGGATGCATGCCAGAGGTCACTTCTTTCTAGGTGCTTTTACTTCAAGACCATTCACATATAACTGAACTAGAAAACTCGGGCCTGGCTTGAGGACACCTGTACCATTTGGAGAGGAAAAGGTCCTCCCCCGTACAGCCTCCTAAGTCGGCAGACGGGGTAATTGGGAGGCCAGGCTGCCGCATCGCAGAGCCCTCTCTAGAGCGTCGGGCTCTTTGTGAGGCTTCGGCCATCGTCCCCGCAGTGACAGCCTCAGTCAGGCTTCAGGGCGCCTCCAGACTGAGGTTCGGGCCATCTGGATTTTTAAAATCAGCAAGTAGGGCTATTCTACTTGGGCATCTCTTCTCTGTTCCTGTTTGGGTTTTGGGATTTCCCCCAATTTTCCCACATCGATGGAACTGACCACCAATGAGATGAGGAAAAATCTAGACAATTGGGTTAGCCTTCCCCACAACACGTTTTCTCCCGTTGACTCCTCCCCCCTGCGCCATCTCAGACACACAGGAAAGAGCATTGAACACTTTTCTGTATGTCATTCCTCCATTGCCTGGATTATTTTGTTTTAAAAGAATTTATTTTCATTTAAAATTATCTGACAGTTTTATTTTAAGTGAAACGACCTGGGTTTCATTTTAAATTCCCTGCCCGTCACCGTTCCGGGCCACGTGGTGACAACCCACGTTCGGGTCGGCGGGAGCGACGGGCACAGCCTGGTTCTCCCCCTTTAGCTGGAGGTGCCGGGAGCAGCCTCCGTTGCATCTGAGGGAGTTTAAAGGCTGAACTCCAAGGTAATTCATAAGGCGGTAAAGCAGGATTTGATTTAAAGGTGTCTTGAGGTGATAAAATAGAGAAAAAGCGTGTGATCTTCAAAACCAACTCCCCCCGGTGGCATGTAGTCTTGCTTCCCGAGGAGCTATTGCTTGTTTTCCCCGGAATTCTCCAGCTGGCACCCCCCTTACACGAACGTAAACGGGGAAGGGGCTCTGTGATCACACACGCGGGGGCGCGTCTGCTCAGCCGTCCGTCCGTGTGGCCCAGCCCCGCGGCCGCTCCCCCCAGCCCGGGCTCGGGGGCCTGGTGCCCGTGCGGGCCGCCGCGTGCCTGCCCGGAGGCCTGCCGCCGGCGGTCCACCTCGCCTGGCCGCCTAGCTTTCCTGCATCCATTGTGAAAATGACGGGAGCCGTTAGAGGACCTCGTGTGTGTGCTGTGAAGGCCGGATGTTGGATTGCCACCAGTCTCCAAACCGATGCCAAGAGAGCAGGCAGTACTCCGGGTGGCCTCTGCCCCTGAGAGTTGCACAGCTGACCGAGTCTGTGTTTAAGGTAGAAAGGACACATGTCGTTGAGGTCAGGTGTGTGTGTTTCCTTAGTCATTTTTTTTACAGAGAAAGGGACATTCTCCTTTCTCAACAGGTGCTGTGAATAGACCACACATCCCTGATACAGGAGTGCTGATCTCTCCTTTTGTTTCAAGGACCGCGAGCTGCCACCCAGAGCACCTGCCAGCACGCCTTCTCATACCACCGGTGGCCTTTGTCCCCTCAGCGCCCTCATGCCATCTCCTTCCTGTGCTTGACTATGTGGCCTCCCCATCCAGCCAGCCCCTCTGACTCCGTCAGCACTTGGTGTTCCGCAGGAATGTCCCCCGTCCCCCCCCGCCGGGGCTGTCACCAGCCTCCCACTCTGGGTCTGGGACAGGCTTGTCTGAGGGAAGTTGCTCGCTCTTGGGGCAGCACTCAGGGCTTCCTTCTCCCCTCTCACCTCCTCCTCTGGCTCTTCGGCCGGCTGCTATTGTCCCTGCATTCCTGTCCCTGGGAACAGATGGCAACCGCGGGGTCGCTTCTAACTGGAAGAGCTGCCCTGTTCATGTCTTCCTGCTGGTGGCACGAGACTTCTTAAAATGACACGTGATTTTGGGAAGGCAGCGCCTGAAGGGGGTGACGCGGGGAGGAAACTGCACCCTGTCTGCAGGTTCTTAATGGAAATGTATCCAGCTGGGGAAAATCCATCAAGTTCATTATTTTTTGTTTCCTTTTTCAATTGTTGTACTTTTGTGAATATTTGAATACATCTTTTTCAATTAGCAAATTGTGTGTGTGCTCATTTTTTTATCAAGTAGAAAAAGAGTTAAGAGCCTCTTCACTCATCCTGCGGCGGCTGCAGCAGCCTCCCGGTTCTTCAGAAGCACGTGCCCGCCTCGGGCCGCCGTGCCCACCTCAGGCCGTGCCCGCCTCGGGCCATGCCCGCCTCAGCCGCCGTGCCCACCTCAGGCCGTACCCGCCTCAGGCCGTGCCCGCCTCGGGCCGTGCCCACCTCAGGCCATGCCCACCTCGGGCTGCCGTGCCCACCTCAGGCCGTGCCCACCTCGGGCCGTGCCCGCCTCGGGCCGTGCCCACCTCAGGCCGTGCCCACCTCGGGCTGCCGTGCCCACCTCAGGCCGTGCCCCCCTCGGGCCGCCGTGCCCACCTCAGGCTGTGCCCCCCTCGGGCCGCTGTGCCCGCTGCCTGGAAGGCACCTTCTGCACGCGTCTGTGTTTGCTCCCTTACTTCCTTGAAGTCTCTGCCCAAACGTCACCTTCTGAGAGAGTCCTTTGTGATATATCAGAGTGGCCTGCCCCCACCCCCCGGCCCGCCCTGACCCCCTGAGTCCCCGCTCTGCATCTCTCCTCCTGTCTAACGATATGTACTTGTCTGCTCTCCCCCCTGGGACGGAAGCCCCAGCAGGCCAGCACCTGGCGCTGTGGTCCCTGCCATATCTGTGTGTAGACTAGTACCTGGCACTTAGCAGGTGTTCAGTAAACATTGACTGGATGGGTGCACTTACCCATTCGATGAATGTGTTTTGAGAACCGTCCTGTGCCAGGCACTGCTAAGCCTAAGAACAAAATGAACAAGACGCACAAGCCGGCCACAGTGTGGGGGTGACAGAAGGTGACATATGAATAGTAACCAATAGTTACTAAATGCTTGTGTGCTGGGCACTTTGTATTTCTTACTCTGTGCAGCACTGTGAGTTAACAGTAGTTATACTGATCATCTTAAACCCACTTTTGGAACGATACCTTTAGGGCATATGACTTGCTCAGGGTCACTCGGCTAATGTCCAGAGAGGCCAGGCTGGGACTGGCTCTGTTTGACTCAAGGCCTTGTTCTCAGCCTCTCAGCAAAGGGAACTCAAAGGTGCTTGTGCCTGAAATGCGCTTTGCTCCCTGTGCCTCCGGAGCTGGGTGGGGTGAGACGAGAGGGGTGGCTGTGTAGGTGGCAGAGACGCAGATGTCCGGGGGCCTTACGCTCAGATCTGAAGACAGCATGGAGACTTAGTCTGTTGGGAGCTGTCACGACACCTTCCTAACAAAGTACTGATGTTTTCCAGTGATGGCTTAATTTTATAAATTGCCGTGGATTCGCACCGAGCTCTGGCTGCATGACTATTTTGTCTTGAGTGGGAGAAAGTTACGGCTGGCCGGGCGCGGGAGTGGATCACACCCATCATGGGGATTTGGCGAGAAGCGCAGAGATGCTCCCCACTGCCCCCGGCACACAGGCAGCAGTCGTGGGATCTCTGGGCTCTCTCATTGCTATGGTTACTCCCAAGCTAGAGCTAAGTATTGGGGCGTTTCCTCCTGCTAACAGAGCTCTGGTTCCCACACTGCACAGAGAACATGCCCACCGCGATGTTTCTGAGGGCTTCAGCCCTGAGCGAGCTAACTCCGTCCACGCTGTCAGAGCCCCCGGGGCTCTTACCCACTTAAGGCCATGGGCTTCCCTCTTAGCCGCCTGGGTTGGTCCGCTGCTAGCCGGATTGAGGAACCGATGACTTAATCCTCCCCACACAGGAAAGCGGCTTTGGCAGCTTAGGTAGTGAGTGGGGTGTTAGGGACTGACCCCCGCCAGCACCACACACACTTCTTTCCTTACGTTCAAGATTTGTCACGAGAATTTTAAACATGCACAAAAGAATAGTAAAATCAACCTCCACATACCTATCCTCAATTACTTCCCCCTTTTTTTTCTTCTTCCTCTCTTTTTGAATTGATTTAATACAAATCCCCAAATCATGTTGGTTCACCCCTACACTCTTTGGTGTGCATCTTTCAAAAATATGGGTATTTTCTTACATCGCTATAATGTCTTGTCCCATTTAACAAAAACACTTTTGAAAATACGCAAGTTTTTAATTTCATCTAGTACCCAGTTCATACTCAAATTTCCCCTGGCACTTTACGAAAATGGTTTCTTCAAATCAGGATTGAAATATGGTTCCAGTAAAGCTGTCTCGGGTGTTTCAAACACAAACCTGGGATCGTGGTGCCCTGCCGTTTGCTTCTCCCCTTAGCATCCTGCCAGAGACAGAAGGACCCAGCCACCGGCTGCTAACCCTCACAGGGCCTTCTCTTGTAGAGTGCGCCATAACCTTCTAAGCCATTTCTGAATCTCTGAGCATTTGCGTTGTTTCCGGCTGCCTTGTTTTTGTCTATCGCGAGTGAAGCCGAAAGCAAACCATTTGCAGCTGCAGGGAAGGTGGCCTAGGTTAAGACCAGCCTCCTGGCCGCTCGGAAGTGGGGTCTGATGTCTGGGAGCGGGGCCGGCGGCTGTCGAGCTCCCCTCCGCTGCTTGCATCCTTCCTGAGTGAGGCCTCAGCAGCTGGCAGAGGAGCCGCTGCTCTCAGATCTGACGGGCTCTTGGGCTGTAAGGAAAGCAACTGGGGGCCAGCGGCCGAAGGCAGTTCTAGCACCTGTTGGAGACCTGGCTGTGTTTACAAGGAAGGAAACCCAGATCGTTCAAGCTCCTGGAGTCCCCTCGCAGCTGTGGCTTCCAGCTTCCATTTCCTCCTGCAAACAGGATGTGAAACCATTGTCCCTTCTTGGCTCAGGGTTGCGATTTGATTGGTCATCCGCTCCTTCATTGTGGGCCTTGTGGAGCTGGCCTTTAGTGTTCAAGAATCTGAGGAAGGGCTGGGATTTTTTTCTCTCTCTCCCTACATCTGGGAAGAGGAAGGACTGTCGCATTGGCTTTGGAGCCCTGCCCTGCAGTGCTGTGTGGCTGACTCATTCATGGTTTCTTCGCCCTTCAGGGCATCTGGACCTGAATTGCTGCCCTACTGTGGTAGTGGAGGATGGGGTGACCCTAAGGCCAGCTTGCTTAGCGCCAAAGGTTTCCCTTCCCAATTAGAAAGGACTCTAGGGACCACCAAGATTTGAACCTTGATCCATTCTCAGGGTTTTCTCTGGCTTCGAATAGAGTTATTATTATTATTATTATTATTTTTAAATCAGAGTTTCTTTCACCTAGTTTAAACAAACATAAAATCTAAATTTATTTTGTAGGGAATCTCTTTGGATAGATAGATAGTAGGCCTATCCTTGCTGTTGCTGACCCAGAAGCCCAGAGGGTTTGTTCATCATGCGTCTGGATGTGCTTATCTGAGTAAAAGTTTGGTGTTTCTTTAAGCCATTGCCGACGGGAGTTGCTCTGGCAGAGGGGAAACATTTCTGAGAAGCTTGCTCAAGGATCTTGGTCTCAAAGATCGCAAAGCCTCTGTGGAACACATGTGCGCTGGCAGCCAGCAAGCGTTACACTGCTCTGGGTCCTCAGGCCCAGGAAGCTGACCCCAGCGCCTGGGTTAAAGGGGACAAAGCACCCTGCACTGTCGGGTGCCCCACTGACACAGGACACCTCAGGACACGCCAGACTCTGGGAGAGAAGGCTGGCCTAATGATTTAATGTTGGCTCACTGAGGTTGAGCAAGAGAGGAAGAGCCCAGGGGAGAGAAGTGAAGTAACTCTGGGCAGAACTAGCACTTGGCTGGAAATGACTGGCTTCCTTCCATGTCCTCTCTAAAAAGTCCCACAGGAGAAAGTGCAAGGTTTGAGTTCCTGCTATGAATTTTGTGTCTATTCCAATTCAGTTCAAGCTGTTAGTTGATGGCTCTTCAGGGCAACACTTCTGGCCTCCGCCCTGTCAGCAGGGGGGCGCTCAAGTCACTGCGAAATACAGTCACTTCCTGGATGCAAAGGGCGGCCAGGAAGGAGGACAGGAAACGTGAAGCAGCCCAGCCAATAAGGGGTGACTGGAGCATTCGCTTAGCATCGAACTTATTATTAATGTATTAATCACGTCAGTTGGAGAAACACGCATTCGGAAGTGGTTTGGCCTATCGAGCCTGATCCATTTTCTCGCATATATTACTAGCTCCACTCCGCTCCAAGCCTGTGTCATCCTGTGTCCCTCCTCAGGCTTCGGTGGTTCTGCTTTGGCATTTTGAGGTTATTGCAGTCATTGCACTGACCCCAACGGTAGCCACTGACCACATGTGGCCATTAACATTTAAATTAAAATTAAATCAAATTTAAAATTCAGATCCCCCTTTCAAATGCTCAGTAGTTGTCCATGGCTTTGAGTAGTGCAGAGATGGAACGTTTCCTTTGTCACAGCAAGTGACGGCACCGGTGGGGGCCGTGCAGGAGCCAGATCACTCGCACACATGCTCACACAATCTCCCCACACTACTTTTTTCTCTTGCTGAAGGGGCATGGCAGGTGGAGATGGGGGTACACCTCACAAAGGTGGTCCCCAGGGCCTGCCACTCTTTGATGGATAGAGAGCATATACTCTGCCATTCACTCAACGTACTTATTGTCTACTTTGTCCCACACACTGTGCAGGCGAGGGTGCACCTGTGGTTAAGACAGGGCATAGTAGGGCCTTCTAGTACTTCGCCCCAAAGGGTGAAGAAACCATGAATGAGTCAGCCACACAGCACTGCAGGGCAGGGCTCCAAAGCCAATGTGACAGTCCTTCCTCTTCCCAGATACACACAGAGAGAGACCAAACTGAGGGAACAGAAACCCTGCCCTTGAGAAGCTCAGAGAGGAGATAGTCCCAAACGAACAGCACTAGGAAGTCATGTGTGAGCAGCTCCAAGGGGGAAGGACAGACAGCCAGGGAATGGCAACCTGTGGCATTCGGGGAGAAGGTGCTTTCCTAGTGGGAAGAAACCCGAGAGATGCCAGTAAAGGCCCTTCCATTTGGAGGGACCAGCCCAAAGGATCAGGGCGGGAGAGGGTGAGGCCAACATGCTTATAGCTCTGGATTTGGCAGGGAACCAGACCTTTAAGGCCACACATTTCAGGCTAGGAAACTGGAATGTTCTGAGGGCAAATAGGATTTCAAGTAGAGGAGTAACAAATGGGGATTTGCATCTTGCAAGCTTCCCCTGCCCACTGATGGAGGGTAGGAATCTGAAATCGAGAGGCCGACGAATTATGTGGACCTCAGTCACAGATGAAGAAACTGGATTATTTTTTAGCAGCAGTGGGAATGAAAGCAATAGGAGGGATCGGAGAAGAATGTGAAAGGGCATTGGCAGAATATAATGACAGGCTGGGGTGTTGAAGGGACAAGAATCACGACAAGCAGTGAGTGGTACCAAGAACAGAGATGGGAAACTGGGCAGTGAGTAGGTGATCCTGGTGGAGGTAGGGTTGAAAGGCAGAGGCAAGGGGGAGCGACTATAACCATCCATTTATCAAGTAATGGGAGCTATGCAAGTGCTTGAAATTTCTCCATCCTTGGTGTACTGGGCCTCTCTATGCATTTGTTACTTCTGAGCATCCTTGAGAAGCCAGTCTCTGAATTCAGCATGTTCTACCTCCTCCCATATCTTTCAAATCAAACCTCTTATCTCTGTCTGCACTGCCCTTTCTTTACTGTAACCTTCCTAATTCCAAGCTTGCAACAGCAACTGTCTCTCAGCCCTCATGCTGGCCCAGCCCTCTTCTAATCCATTTTCCACAAAGGGGTGGTTTTTCTAAAAGAGAAATGTGGTCCATGCACTTCCTCAGTAAAGTTAGTAACTTGTATATTGCTGGCAGGTTAAGGCCCCAACCCCGAAGCCCCCTGGCCCACATGGCCCTTAGTGATCCACCCATGTCATCACTCACACATCTCCCCACTGTCAGTAGAATTCCATCCAGACCAAGTGTAAGGATCCAGGTGCTCTGTGGCCTCCAAAACTCCAGCAAGGAGTAACATGAACCAACCTGGAAAGTCTTCACCTGGCTGGGTCCTACCAACTCTTCTAGGAAGCTATCTAAAACTTTCTAAAGCCAGCTTGTCCAATATGCTGCCTGTGGGCTGCATGTGGCCCAACATAAATTTGTAAACTTTCTTAAAAATATTATGAAAATTATGCCCAGACCCCCCCTTTTGTTTTTAAGCTCATCAGCTATCATTAGTGTTCATGTAGTTCATGTGTGACCCAAGAGAGCGCTTCTTCTTCCAATGTGGCCCAGGGAAGCCAAAAGACTGGACACCGCTGTTCTAAAGCCATGTTAATGTGCATGCCTCTACACTGTTCTTCAGCAGTCCCTTTATAGTTCTATTTTAGCTCCCTTTTTGATTCCGCAGCAGAATTCTGAGTGCTTTACTTAAATTAACTCATAGGAACCTTATGAGGTGGATACTATTATCATTCTCATTTTACAAACAAGGGAGTTAAGGCAAAAAGCATGTAAATAACTTGTCCAAGGGCACGAATCTAGTAATTGTCAATATAGAGATCCAATTCAGTGAGGTCCCAGGCCCACAACTGTAACCCTCATGGAGACTTTCTGACTCACCATTGTAACAGGACCTGGCAACTACAGCTGCTGTTAGGAATTTTTGTTGATCTCCCTGAGGGTCCATACAG
This sequence comes from Lyroderma lyra, assembly GCA_004026885.1. NCBI lineage: Eukaryota > Metazoa > Chordata > Mammalia > Chiroptera > Megadermatidae > Lyroderma > Lyroderma lyra. The sequence goes on from PVJL010008768.1 coordinate 39,295, forward strand.
TTTACTCATTCAATAAATATTATTTCTACTTCTAAGGCTTCTTATAAGAATTAACTTGAGATGATTGAATGAAGATATTCTTTAATACATTCATTAATTTCACAGAGCCTCTGTCCTCTAGGAGTTCACAAACTCATGGAGGAGAGTTCAAAGGCTCGTGTTAAAGAAAAAAATAAGATTATTTATTACTTCTCCATCCCTCTCTGTCCCTCAAGCTTCATGGATTCTCTGCCTTCTCCTAAAGAGAATTCTAGCCAGAATCTACCTTCTCAAGGGAAGTTCTTGAGAACCTTATGCTAGAAAGGGCTGTGGAAGCTGAGGTGGTGTTAGGTGCTCAGTGCTGAGGCAATGGGTCTGAGGACAGGTGCTTGGAGAATCTGACCACAAACTCTTCCTTGGGCAGCGGCCACAGCAAAGAGCCGGTGCTGCCACCTGCTGGCCGAAGAGAGTATGCACCCGCGGCCCTCCATTGGTGAGAGACGCAATCGCAGCCCCACAGAGAGGGAGGATCTTGACACAACCTGCTTAGCTTAGAGGGGAGGGAACTGATGAAGAGGTCACGAACTGGTCTGTAGCACACTCAGGGCCAGAGACCAAGTTCAGGTTCCTGTAAAGCCTGATGCATGCTGCTCTGGCTTCAGACACGTGGCAGGTAAACTCTTTACACTGAGGTCTAGCCTTTTCCCTCCTCTTCCTCTGTCCTCATTGTCTGTCATCAGTCTTTGGGAGTCACATGGCTGCACTCCCAAGAGCAGCCAGCCCCCTCCATCTTCTCCTCAAGACTTGTCCTGTTTTGCTTTGCTTTGGTCAGAAGCCAACCAAATAAAGTGAAAGCAGTCTTTGACATTTTGAAGGAGGGATTGTGGGTGCCCCTGCTAGCTTCGCACTGGTGTGCTAGCACTGAAATAGAGCGGTTAGGAATCAGGTCTGCCTGTGCATACCTCGTATTACAACTTCATACTCTGATTCCCTGGCATGCCAGGTTCTTCCCACCAAGTCAGGGCCCCAGGCCTCTGTGGCTAAGCAACTCCTGCACGGCCACCATCTTTGGAAATCACTATGAGATTTCTGGGTGTGAGTTAAAGTAGGACACGTCGATGCCCAGAATCATAAGGTGACTGGACTCATTAAATGGGAGTGCTGGGTGCCTGCCGGAGGCAGCCGCCTGGGTGCACGACACGAGGGAGCTGCAGCAATGCGGAGATGAGCTGACGCGACACGTGCTCTGCTAGACCCTCTGAGGCACAAAACGTCCATGAGAAGTATTCTCTCTGCCAACAGAGGGAGACAGTGGCGGCAGGTGGCTCTGGAGCAGCTTCTCTGACATCTGGGAAACGAATGCTATCACTTTCTTAAATATAAAAATATATAAACTCTAAGCATGTAAAAGATACCCACATAGAAATGACTGATATTTCAATTTTTAACAATTTCACTTTCACAGAGATTTGATGCAGTTACAGGGGCTTTGGAAGTTGCAGTCAAGCGCTACAAAAACTGTCTTTTCAAATCTTGCTCCCACCTACCATGATGAGAACTTGCTATTTGTAATCCTGTGCTACATATAAAAGATTGAAGAGCTGGACATTAAAAATAAACATTTTCAGTTTAATGGGATAACTAGAAATGTATATCACAACATGTACTGTTTTGATCTTGGCATTTTCTTATACGATACAATTGTGCGTGGGCTGAAATGAGCAGGTCAAGCCGCAACAACATGAAAGGCAAAAGCACTTTGTGTGAAGTTGGGAGAAAGGACAGCACGACACCGCCGATGCTTGTGGACCCTCCAGAAAGAGAAGAAACCGACACGTCTGGTTCTGTGTCTAAACAGAAAAGGGTGTGTAGGACCCTGGGGGGTCCTGGCTACAGAGCAAGGTTAAAATGGATAATCACCCAAGAATGAGTCATACTAAAATCTTCATTCTCTCTCAGGACACATTAGAAAAGATTGTCCAGAATATTCACTTTCATCAGGAATTTGTTTTTTTGAATATCCTGCATGTTTACCTTGCTGGATACAACTTTCTCCCATGATGGGAGACTCAAGACTGTCTGATTCCACTGGTCCTGGGTTAGCTCGGAGCTCAGGTACCACCATTCCTGAGAGGGGCAAAGAGAACACAGGACCCATCAGTGCTCCTTGACCAGTGAGAGCCAGCCTGTTGGACATTAGAAGCAGCTTTTAAAACCATGTGAACCCACAGACAAATAATGAATTTTGCTGCCCAAACTAAAACACCGACACACAATTCTGTAAATAAACACATCAAAGTGTACATTCATTCACTTATTCAACAAATCCCACGTATAAGGCACGGTGCTAGGTACTAAGTGTGGGTTTTGCCTTCTAAGAGGGGGGAAAGACATGCACATCGATGTAACACAGACTGTAAAGTGGTGAGGGGCAGAGATCTTGCTAAAGGGGATTGATTGGGAGGAGAGGGAGAACCCATGAGAACTCAGAGGGGAAGAGGAAGTGCACGTAAGTGAACTTGGAACATGTCACCTCTCTCAGTAAAGGTCCTTCAGAAGGCCTTGGACACCTACAACACCTTACCAGGCCTTGGCTCCCGGGGTGTCCTTAGAAGGGTGAGCACCCCCACCACTGCTTGCTAGCTGATGGTACTGACCTTGCTCATGTTGAGCCAGCATTTCTCTAACACATTCCCCTGTGCCTCAGAGACCTGTAAGGCTGTGTTCAGGAAGAGCTCGCAGTTCCGCCCGTCGCCCATGAGTAGGCAGACGTAGGCCATCAGGTGGTAGAACCTCGGGTAGAAGACAGGACCAGTGGTATTTTGAGCCAAGAGACGATCCAAGTTCTGAAGAAAAAATAGCACATTAGTATTAGAAAGGGGTCCTTGATTGCGGTTTTTCCTCCACAGACAATCTGGGGACATTTCAAGGATATCAGCAATCAAGTGAGAAGTGTATTACAGAGACATACATGGGAAAGAGTGGAGATAAGATAATAAATGTCTGGTGGTTGACCCAGACCACGAATGTGATGTGGGTGGCTTCATTAACCCTTCTCTGCAACCACTTTTTTTTTAATGCCTTTTCTTTTGATAACCAAAGCAATATAAGTGACTGTTCAACATTTAGGGAAAAAAATAAAAATAACAACAAAAATGTAAGACAAACCCGTGACTATAACACCCAGAAAGAAAGAAGTATTTTTAGCATTTGGGTACACTCTTTCCCACTTTTTTATTTCTCTGTCTCTGTCTCTCTCTCCCACTCCCCCCCCCCACACACACACCACAGCTGGGATCATACTAATGGCATGGTGATTTTCCCATTTAGCGTCTGGTTATGACCAACATGATTCTTCTACATCAGGGTTCACAAATTCAAATGCTGACAGAAACCAGGCAAGTAACATAGATAAGCAAGCTGTATGTAGCATGAGGAGCACAGGGAATCAGGTCACCGTGGAGAAAATGTGCCCTAATGTCACCCTTGTTAATTCCAGCCAATAGCTGCCCTTTGGAATGAGGGCCTTGTGTTGCCAGATACTCAAATGCTTAAAGGAAGGGTAGAGATTTCAGATGTTTTTATATGACATATCCCAATGTTTAAATGCCATTTCTAACTTAACCAATCTTCTTTTTGAAGGGTATACAGTTTTTATTTTCTCCTTGTGTTTTCTTATAATAGTATAAAACGGAGATCCACATCTTTGTAGATTCAGTTTTGTTTCCCACCTGATTATTTCCTTAGGATAATTCCCGGGAGAAGAATTACTGGGACAAATGGTGTGCCCACTGCAAAGATATTTAAGCATTTTGCCAGAATGTTCTCTAGAAAGCTTAAGAGATTGCTTCACAGTGTGAATGGTATATAAATAGTGATCACCAGTGGTAAATAGAAGCCCATTTAAGGAGTGATTTATCCTGGAAATCAGAGAGCCTCACCTTCAGTAGCTCAACTCCACCATCCTGAGCATACTGAGATTGCTCTTCAATTTCCTTTTGAAGGTGGAGAACTTGCCCCTCCAGGTACCTGCAGATTCCTTGTAAGTAAAGAGCTGTCGGCGTTCTTCTTGGCACTAGAGTTTTAGCTTTATTGGAAAATATGTGAAAGCTATCCCACTCCTGAAGTCTGGCGTACCTGCACCACCACAGAAAAATAAGAAAAATCACTATCACCCTTAGAATGGGCTAATTTTCTGAAATCTATCTCTATGGACGTCCACCCAGTGCCCAAGCCTCTGAAAGCCTGCCACCTGCCTACCTGGGGGAAATTGTTGATATGGAGCTAGGAAAAAATATAACTTTTGAAGTTTTTGAGATGAATAGAATCCTTGGGAACACTCTTGTCTTATTAGCCACCATTTATTTAACTCTTTAAACTCTTTAAAATGTGAAGCACATCAGACACTTCGAGTAATAAATTCTAGGGCTTGGAGGAATTGCTCAAGTTCCAAAAAGCAATGGCCTAGGCCAGGACTACTCTGAGAAGAACTGGCCTTGTCCACACCTGCTGAAAGAACTTGCAAGGTAAAACAGAATAAGAAATTAGGATGACTTTTGGACTTCAGATTCCTTGAACTTAAACTCACATATAGGCAAGTTGATTTGACTTGAACTATAATTTTTTTGGACTTTAACTGGCAAGGTTTATTAATTTTTGGATTATAATTTCTCCCAAGGAATTTTATAATAAGAAGAAATCTCTATTTAAACTTAAAACTGTTCTAGTTTATGGCACTTTACATAGGAATGTTTTTACATTGTCATTTAATCTCTTCACAAAAATCTCTAAATTTTGGACAACATGGCTGTATATATAATTTGAGATGGGAAGTAGAATATGGAATGACTTTCTGTCTTGGGATAGCTGTGGGAGAGATTTAATTAATGTTCTGGAGCCTTCCTGATCTACTTCCTTGAGGTTAATTAAGGCCGTAATTGCAGGCTTACTGAATTAAAAACTGAATGGGTTAAAATATCCGTTCCCAGGCAGTGGTACTCCCTGGGGATACTTGCTGGGCCATTCAGGAGCACACGGAAAATAATCAGTAATGGCAAAAAAACAAGTAAAGTTTAAAAATGCAAAATGTTAGTGATGGAACAATAAATGTTAAGTTTGGATCACCGTTCATGGAGATACTTCCAAATTATATCACATTAGTGAGTGATGATTGTTGAGGGTGTAGTTGTTTGTGCACATTGCCCCCAAACCACTCTTACACCAGTCATTACGCACAGTTTCAGAACAATCCATTTTTTACTTTTAGAACTTCCCCAAACATATAAATACATTTGTATCCATATAAATACATTTTTTAATCAGTTTAATTACTGACTGAATAAAAGTAAGGGTGTTGCCTTTAACTGTGATTCTTTTCAAGTAGCTTTTTAATTTAATGTTTAATATAGTTTCAGTTATTATTGTCAATGATTGTTAAGTGTGTCAGTTATGAATCAGTGGTTAAAAACAGGAATGGTTAAAAAACCAAAACTTGATGTAGTTTATAGCCTATCACCAAGTACTTCTCAACACATGTCCACAACTACTAGTACACCCACACCAGGAGATAGTAAAAAGGTGTGTGCCTCAGATACCACACAGGAGAAAAGGAAATACTCTGAAGAGTACATTAAATATGGGTTTCCGTTCACAGGGAATGGTGACTGTCCTAAGCCTTTGTGTATTGTGTGGGGGGAAATATCATCCAATGGTTACATGAAACCCTCTCTACTCATGAGACATTTAGAAACTAAACACCCTCTGTATAAAAACAAAGAAATACATTTTTTTGGTGCTTAGGACAGCATCCAACTGTCTACTTCATACATGATGTCAGGAAAGAAAGACAAGAAGAATGCAGTTGAGGCTTCATACCATATTGCTTATTGCATAGCTAAATGTGGTAAAAACCACACCATAGCTGAGGATTTAATTTCTCCTTGTGCTAAGGATACTGTTTGTTGTTGTTATTGTTGTTTGTTTGTTTGTTTTGTATGTTTGGGGAAGACCATATCTGCAAAATCAATACTCTCTCTTTTTCAAACAATACAATGTCTCGATGAATTCAGGAAATGTCGACAATCTTGAAGCTGTAGTAGTGGATGGAATTAGAAAAAGTAAATTCTTTTCCATCCAGGTTGATGAAAGTGTAGCTGTTGCTAATGTATCTATTTTGCTCATTATCACAAGGTACTTGGTAGGAAATGAAATTGAGGAAAAGCTTACCCATTGACAGAGTGTATCACAGACTAAAGTATTTTTAATGCTATCAATGGTTATTTCATCGAAAAGGACATTCATTGGTCAAACTGTTGTGGTGTATGCACTGACAAAGGCAAGCCTATGTCAGGTTGTTTTATAGGTCTATGCAGTCAAATTAAAGAAGTATTAAAAGCTCCCCATGTACCAGGGAGTCACTGCTGCATTCATAGACAAAGTCCCACATCCAAGCCCCTTCCTAATGAACTGAAAGATGTTCTTGATGAGGCTGTAAAAATTGTAAATTTTATTAAATCACAACCATGAAACCCCAGATAGTTTAAAGCTCTGTGTGAAGAAATGAACGGCATTCACAGCACATTCCTTTTGCACATGGAGGTAAGGTGGCTGTCTCGTGGCAAAGGACTTACACGGTTTGAACTTAGACATGAAGTCCAGGTATTTTTTGAAGACCATCATTTCTCTCTTGCTCCAAAGTTTCAGAACAGTGATTGGCTTCAAAGTCTTGCATATTTATCAGATATTTTTCTAGAAATAAACTCAGGACTTCAAAACAGCTCAATCACTATATTCAAAGTCACTGACACAATGGAGTCAATGATTTAAAAACTGGACTTTTGGAAAGTGTGTATTGAAAGAGGTCAGCCTGAAGTTGTTGAAACTTTGCACAGCTTTTTGTCTGAGAATGACTTGCACCTATCCCAAAACATGAAAGAGAATATTCTAAGTACTTGGAAGGCCTTAAAGTGTCCTTTTATAAGTATTTCCCTCAACATGGAAAAGAGAACAACTGGATTACAGATACCTTCAATGAAGAATTCTTCAAAGAAGTTAAACTATCAATGAAAAGGAGCAGTTAATCAAACTTTCAACCAATTCTTCTTTAAATTCTGATTTTAAAAGAAAGCATCTTACTACCTTGGGGTAGATGTCAGTGAGGAATACAAACAGCTCAGTGAGAAGGCACTCAAATACCTCTTGCCATTTACTAACACTGAAGTAGTGGAGAGAGCTTTTTCTTGTTACAACTTCATAAAAAATAAATACAATAAGCTTGAAGCAAGTCCTGCATCTTTTGAGCCTGATTTCAAGAAACTAAGTGTATCAAAGCAAGCTCAACGATCTCACTATGTTTCAATCAGCTAGTGATCTGCATAACAATTATAGACTTTTCAGATAACACAAATAAGTATTATTATTAATAAAGTTTGTTAAATACTTGATCATCATTACCAATATTTATCTGTGTTACGAATATTGTAAAATTAAATCTGTGGTTTGTACTTTTTTTATTTGGTTGGTTCCCTGAGCGGGGATCGAACTCAGGCTGCAGGGATGACAGCACTGAAACCTAGCCACTAACCCACCAAGAAACCCCGTGGTTTGTACTTTCAGTGTAGTAATTTTTCTTCCTTAACTTATTACTTCATTTCCACTATTTTACATTAAGATAGCCCCTGACCTAAAGCGTCAGTATTTAAAAACAGCTGTTTTCAAAACAAGAAGTACAACTTACAGAAATGGGTTTAAAAGGGGTGCACAAGTGGGAAAAGGTTGGGAACCACTGGGAAAGGATAAGCCTCAGGCTGACGGGGAACCAGACTGCTTCTCGCTCACCGGTGGAAATTTCCTTTTTTGTGAGGGTCCTGGCCGGGCCCTCCATGAGCCCTGCTCACCACCCCTTTCTCTGCCCACCTCACTCCTCCAGGGATAAGGGGTGACTTGGGTGGAGACTTCAGGTGTAGCTCAGTGTCTGCCCCTCTCTTTATTCCTGAGAACCCATGAGACCCACAGCAAGCATGGGACTGCTCTTCTCTCTGCCTCCATGAGGAAGACCATGGTTTTCTAGAACCACCTACTGCTGAGTGGGTAAGTCTAACCCTGGGGTTCAACATCTGGGAGCCCACTTCCCTGCAGATATCACCAACACCCTCCAACACCAGCTCTACCAACAACGTTTTCAACATGATTAGCTCTTGGTGGGGCACGGAGTGCTATTTATTAATCTCCCTCAAACCTCAACCTGCCACCCTCCTCAGAAGCAAGTGTTCTTCCCTGCTCATCTCTGTAAACACACAACATGACATGTGCGTGGTGAGTGCTTATTGCACTGATACAATGGAGGTGGCATCACTTTTCCAGTTGGTTGAGGGGCATGAACTAGTAGTCAGTGATCCCCAAGGTCTTTCAGTGTCAGTCCACTCGGATGCCTTCCATCTGTTTCAGGTATAAATTATAAATGCTTTTATTTTCTTTTCCTTTTTCTTTTAATCTCATAGAATTCTTTTTCAAGATTCAACATTTTAAAATTTGGGAATTTAGTAACACTCAATCCATTGTTACCAGATAGCTATACAGGAATACAGCCCCAGGAGGATCCCACTTTGGAACTTGAGGATTCTGTTGTCTTCATTTTGGCTGATGAATTCCAAACATTCTTCAAACGGTCTATAAACAAAGCCTAGAAGAGAGAGACGGGAGCTATGCTGAGGGTGGGGGGTGGTGACCTTCCCCAGGAGAACTTCCACTGTGGGGAGAGGCCTCCTCTAGGAACACTTGGTGAGCCCAGGGGGTCCTGTGCGTTGCCACAAACACATGCTTGGCCTGTGTTGGCCAAGTCACAGTTTTTGTGGGCATGTGTGTGCACACAACACAATTCTTTAGTGTTGACCAGACAGCAGGGGGCTCAGCCAGCCCTCCCTGCAGACCTGGGCTTGTCCATCTTCCCACCATGCTTCCCTGTTGACAGCAATGTCTGCACCCCTCTTCAAAATCACGTGTGGGGTTGGCCCCTCGTTTAGCATGTATACTGAGAGCTGCCTACTTGGCGTAGTTGTTCCCCAAATCACCAGCAGTTACCAGTGCCCAGAACTCTCACCATTAGCAATCCAGTCCTTCATTTGCAAGCATAATATCATTAAATATATCCTGCTAAAAGTTAAATACCCCAGTAAAAGACATATAGTGAGACACTGTGTGTGTAAATTGATGTGACACTTTAACCGGCAGTTTATGGTTCCTCCAGACTAAACTTTCCTCCTTGCAGGTTTCTTACAATCCTGGCACCTTCCAGACGGCTCCTCAGCTCGTAACACCAGGCTCTCCCCTCCCTTGTCTTTCCAGCCCAAAACGTAGTGATCTCAGAGCCCCAAACCCGACAGCTGCCACACCACACCAATGTGAATGTCACACCCCCAATCTCTTGTCCATTCTAAAGCCACGCTTACCAGAATAAAGCATGATGTCCAGACAGATAAAATAGAAGAAGGCCTTGCTGCAGATGTTCTCTTCTGCTACAGAAAGGTCCCACAGCCACCCCAGGGTCTGGATCAACTGCTTGTTTCTGTGGAAAAGAAAAGGTAGTAGGATTCAAAAGGGGTGGGAGGGCAGGATGAAGTTCAGCTCTGCTTTAGTCTTGGTCCTGCCCTGTAACTCATGACCAAATAGGACCCTTAAACAGACTTGAAACCCACTCCTAAAACTCCCTCTAATTGGCTCTTTGTTCAAACTGCTTTCGTGGACCTCCATGTGAAGGTGACCAGGGTCAAGGCACTTTGGGCCTCTAGTCCTGGCTGCTAGTCTCTGGGCACTGCCTCCTCCCCGAGGCTTTTCCCATTGTCTCCACCTGTCTGGGGTGGGGATGGCTGTCTGACCCTCCTGCAGTCACTGGCCAGAGCACCCAGATTAGAGAGGATGCATGGGAAGAATTCTGGGAAAAGACCACTGGTTATCAGTTACATCCTCTTACTATAAACCTTTGCCCTTCACCACCCGATGGCCAGGGTAAAGTGAGCCCAGAACACTCCATTACTATGGCTTCCTCCCACTAATTTTGGGAAATGCTTTAAGATTAAATACCTGTTTTTCAAGAAGAGAGATTTACTAAGCCAGCAGAGGACCCTATATTGTTTGTCAGGATTCTGGAGCAACGACCACATCTTCTGGGCTCGAGAGCCTGAGAAGAAAAGAATGCCAATGTCTTTCTGGGTATTCTTAGATTTGCATGTCCCCTCTTGCTCTGCCAGCCCTTACCTAACTCAATGGCCAAGTCCAGGTGGCCTGTTATGAGCTTGATGTAGCCCAGTTTATCAGCAACGTACGTCATGACCTCGACGCCCTCGCCTCTCAGCGGGAGCTTGAAGATGTACTCCATGGCCATGACTTCATACTTGAACCACATGCCCTGGTAGCCCCCCAGCTGCTGGTGTGCTGAATAGTCCAGGTAGGCCTTGATAATCTGTAAAGGCAGCAGCGGGGCACTGAAAGGGCAAGGCTGAGACAAGACCCCCAGCAGAAGGCCCGGGGGCGCGCCTAGTGTCTGCCGGTGCACTCGTGTTGATTAAGCTTGGGCTTGGAGCTGGCCAACTGGCCAACCCACGGGCTCAGGTACAGAAATTAAACTGGGCTTCTGCCACCTACTTACTTAGGACAAGCTTGATGGCCCTTCTTGCCTACAGAGTCCTTAAACAAAATATAAGAATTTTAATTTTTGTGAATAATGAAAGCAATAGCTTATATATACAGGTACATGGTTGTACAGCAAAAAGCCTGGAAGGAATCACACCCAAGTGTAAACAGTAAGGAAGGTTGGTTTGCTTTTTTTAGAGCAAGTTTCCAATAATGCCACCAGAAAGGAAGGACAGCCAGAAGTGGTCATGGACGAGAGAGGACTCTGGGCAAATGGAAATCCACAGCTACAAGAAAGCCTTGGGACTGCCAGGACTGGGACCATGAGAACTGAGTCCAGCTGCTTCAATTCACTTCATGGGTTTTGTGGCTTGCTAGTGGTCACACACAGGTCAGTGGGTCCTGGAAACTAGTCTCTCATGTTCATTCTGGTTCGTTCTATCCTCCTACCCGGAGTGCCTCATCTATGTTTTAACACCCAGGGGAGCACCTTCCCAGCTGTTCTGTTCTCACAGCCATCTCATTAATAAGTATCTTTTGGTTCACATTCCTATTTTGACTTTTCCATCTTATCTTCCCTTACCTCCCAACTCCACCTGTTTTTAGGAGGTAGCCCAAAGTATGGAGAAGAAGCAAAGTATTTCATTCGATAAGTATTTGTTGAGCACCTACTACATGGCAGACACTGTTACAGGAGCTCAGGATGTGAAAAAGATAGCAGGAAAGGTCCCTGCTCTCACAAAGTTTATAGGCTGGTAGGGGACACAGGCCACACACTAATAAAGGAGCACAAAAGAAAATGTCAAATGGCAATCTGCGCTATTAAAATAGAGTGACAGACTAGGGAGTGAATGGGTTAGGTGGTCAAGAAAAGCGTCACTGAAGAGGTGACCTTTAAGCTGATAAGCAGAGAGTGCAGTTAAAGTCAAGCGACGAGCACCCAGGCAGAGGAAATATCTAGTGCCAAAGACACTACAGTGAGATTGAACTTAGATGTTTGAGGATCCAAAAGAGGAGAGGAGGATGGGATATAGGCAGGGGCCCAATGTGATGCGCTTTATAAATACTTATGTATCTTGGTCTACCAAAAGGAACTAATGGTGGGAACAGATTCCTGGCTAGGAATTTAAGCTCCTCCAACATTTACAGGGCTACTCAACCATTTCCCTTAATTCTTGATAAGTACTAACCCCCAAGAGGAAATTGTTGTACGAGGAGAAACGCAGGTACTTTTATAAAAGAACCTGGCCACTTTCATTAAATGAGTTGGATTTAGCTTAATAATTTCTTGATCTTGTCTCCTGGAATTTTCCCCATCTAAGGCTCGCATTAGGGCCTCATGATTTTAAATCCCAATTTGCATTCACTAGGCTTCCCTCTCCAAATGAGATGTAGGAATTTAAAAAGCAGCTACGAAAATATCCTACCTGGAAATCATCTTGTGTTTCCAGTGCACTGTTCATTTGCATCATGGCTGCTAGGTAGCCATAGTACTTGCAATGAAAAAAATCATTTAAGCTATAGATCTTCCACAGCAAGGAGAAGCAGGTGGTTTCCTGGAAAAGCTGCGCCAGCCTCTTTTTCCTATCAGATAAAGTACACACACAGGACACGGGTGGCGTCATCACCAGCATGCTTGAGGAGAGTACAGGGGCACAGTCCTTACCACAGCCCTGGGGTTAAAACAGACTTGGGTTCAAGGCCTGCCCGCTTTACTAACAAGCACATCCATTTTCATCAAACACATCTTCTCCACTGCAAAATGGGGACCATAATACCCACTTTGTGAGGATTAACTAAGATAATTTATGTAAACCACCTGTCAGGTCATTGCCATTTAAATGAAGCTACTTAAAAAGTACATTGATATCATTCGATCATGTTTGATTCTGATGATAGCTCTGTAAGAAGGGAAGGAATAATTAACCACATTTTACATAAGCAGAAGGTGAGCCCCAGACAGGTTAAGTAATTAACTCCAACTTACACTGCTAGAATGTAGTGGCACCAGGACTCACCTCCAGCCTGACCCATCCAGTGTGTCACTTGCTCCTTTGAGTGTTGCCATCAGGAGCTAGGTCTCAGTTCAGTGAAGGAACTGAGCATTTTTAACAATTACATTCTACTGTGATCTGTATGCCTACACCCCGCCAAATTCATATGTTGAATCCTAACCTCTAAAAAGGATGATATTAGCAGACAGGACCTTTGGGAGGTGCTGAAGTCATGAGGGTAGAGCCCCTCAGGAGTGGGATCAGGCCCTTATAAGCGATCCCACAGAGCTCCTAGCCCTTTCCACCAGGTGAGGACATAATGAGAAGGCTACGACCCTGAGAGGGCCCTCTATCGAGGCTGCTGGCACTCTGACCTCAGACTTCCAGTCTCCAGAGCTGCCTTGGGGTCTGATGTGGGTGTATCTAGTGTAGGTCTGTCTCCTCTGGGGAGTGAGATGAGATGCTCAGCTCTCCCCAGCCTCTTCCCTTACCCTGGAGGTGAGCTCTCTTGGGCCTGCAGATTCATATAATGAAAGTGTCTATTTTTCTCAACATGGATCTGGAGAAATAGGGAGATTAAGTTGTAAGGGAAAATTCTGTTGAGAAGTTTCAGTGCCTTCCTCAGCATTTTCTTGGCAAGCACCATCTGGCCCATGTTGAAACAGACCTGCCAAGAAAGGAGAAAAAGCAAGAATTCTGAACTTACTTAAAGTGTTCCAACAGTACACATTTTGGGTGTGCGTGTGTGTGTGTATTTAAAAAGGTAATTTATGGCCCAGGAGCTAAACTCCCTATGCCTGGAGTAATGGTACTTATTTCTTGGATGCATGTGTGGAAGAATGGTTGCATGACCAGGATTTAGCATCTTTATGGAATATTATCTACCTCTGAGAAAATGTTTTATCCATTCATGTCCATTTTGGAAATTTGTTAGAAAACTATTTCATAAAGATATCAAGACAAGGAAGATCTTGCTGCTATCAAGTGATGGTGACGAGGTTTGAATTCCAGCGCATGGGGTTCTGCAGCCTTGGAAAGGATCTGTGGGGGCCCAGGGGGCAGGGAGGGGAGATGGGAGGAGGATGTAGAAAATACAGGGATGATAGCTACTTCTACATAAAATCCCAATTGCAAATCACAGATTAATCATGTTTTTAATGGTTTCTTACCTGACCTTTAAGGCTATAAAACGTGGCTGACTCAAAAGTATGACTCCAAGATTTGTCCTTCTTGAGAGTTTTCAGCAACCTCTCCCCCTCATTCAAATACATGTATGCCTACAAAGAGATGTAAGTGTTGAGTCAGCAGGGATCCAGCTCTCAGAGAGGCCATTGCCCCAGATTTCACTGAAGGAAAAGAACCAGGACCCACTCCAGGTTCTACCTGTACTCTATCCCAGCTCCTGATTAGAAAAGACCTTCAAACTCTAGAAAGGAACCGAACAGGTAAAGCGCTTGCTGAAGATACAGGCCACCTTCCTGTCCATCTTTGTCCACTGAATCACTAATTCTAGAGGATAAATCTTCTAATTTCCTTCTTTGAGTAATTCTATCCCTAACCTCCCTTATTTCCAACAATGTATTCAGGACCCTTCATGCATCCCCACATCTATGAGAAGCTGGTCTCGATTGTTGGAATCAGTTATGAACCACCCCATTTCCTTTGCCAGGACCATCTTTGGGAGGTAGAAGAGGAAGGTAAGGTCCTGAGTAACTCTCCTCACTCAGCTCCAACCTCTTATGACACTGTTAGACAGGAAACTCTTGGCACATGTGAACAGCAAGGCAAGGTCAGACTGGAAGAGTAAAACAAGACGAAACAACACCCCCAAGTCTCACACAGCCTATGGGGCATGAATGGGAGGCAGGCGGTGGGAGCGTGAGCCAGCCCCAGTCCTATCCGATTTTCTTTGATGGGGAGGGGATGCAAATGGCACATTCTGGGACCTTGCTCTGGGGCTCAGCTTCCAATTATTGTCTTCCTGAGCATGTCACTCCCTGCAGAGTGAAATCAGTGTATGCACAGGTTCAGCAAGTTGGCCCCAGGGATCTCTGAACCTTCTCTTCCTGGGACTCAATGACTGTATCCCATCTTCCTGACGTGTGTATAAAATACTCCTAGGAGACTCATTCTTACCAGAAATACTTGAAAGAACTAGGGCATACAGATGTTTTTAATGGTTTCATTTTTAAATGTTATGTAAATCGAAGGTGTGAGGGTTGATTAGGCTGCTGTGACCAACAGCAGCTGTAAAAGATTGGAGCAGGCCGCCAGGGGGGCGGGAAGGACTGCAGGCATGGCTTCTTGGGTGAATGAAGCTCTTCCTGAAGCTGGCCAGAGTCAGGTGAAGCCAGGCCCAGAAAGGTATTTCCTCAAGTGAGTTCATGGAAGGTTAGTCCAGCCTCCAGGAAAAGTGACCTAAAGTCAAATAAGTTTGAGAAACAGTATGCCCCAGCCCTAGCCTGACCCTCTGGGAGATCTCTATGTATCTTAGCATTTTAAGACCCTGCCATATCTGCAGTAAAGAAACCTATTTAGCTTTATTCAGCTCAGTACTTCCCAGCTTACTTAACAATGAATTCTTTTCATTTCATTATATGTATCAAGTCTCCACATTTCTAACGGCGTATTGCCCTGGAACCTTCTTTACAATTTCCTGGAGAAACGTTCACCAGTGCTTTGTGGTCTAAAGGTATATATGATGATTTAGCACAAATTACACAAAGACCAAAGCAGAGGAGCCTCTCTGGGGCTCACCAGATTTAAGCCAGATTTGTGCTTACCCAAAGGCCTAAATGTATTTGGGGGAAGACAGAAGGCCAGTGCTGTTGCCACATGACTGACTCTGCTGAGATGGAAGCATTGCTACCGAGCACCTCTCCGCATCATTTTGGGAATGAGGTATGACCCCCACCCCTCAAATACAGATACAAGTAGACAATTTACGGCACATTTCTAAAGGTGGCATTATTTTAAATGATACATAATGCCAGCTGCAATTTGTTCTAACTTTCTTGTCTTAATCTCAGGTCATTTCCCTTCTGAGCAGTTTGATTTTCAAAGGGGTGCTGGCAGGAAGCAAGAACAGGAAGTAATTAAAAGCACATGAGAGTTTCCTCGTGGGTGGACGAGATCTGGGTAGAAACAGCTTACCATGTAGTTATCATCCAAGATGAGATAAGCAGATGCAAGTTCTAGGAAGTAATATAAGGCTTTATTGTTTTCTCCCAAAGCCAGAAAATGATGGGCCAGTGGCATGATGACCACCTCTAAGATCTCCTCACACTGACAAGATTCCAAAGGGATGATGTTTTCCTCAGATGTCCTCATTTTTGTTATAATACTATCAAAGAAACTCAAGATCTTTTCTCCGATTTCTTCAGAACTGTCCAAATGCAGAAATAAACAGGAGTAATAACTTACAGATAAAGTATAGCTGTTGATATTAAAATATCTTTAAAAACGAAGGAAAAGAGCAAGGTAAGAAAACTTAATATAGATGCCACTGACCAAACTCCCATGTACACCTCCCTGACATTTCTCCACTGGTACCTAAGAGGCCAGAAATACTGGCCAGACAAATGATTCTAGCAGTGTTCTGAATTTAATGACAACGGTGTACACTCTACCTTCTCACCAATTATATGTGTCTGTACCTGATATTTTCAGGAAATATATCAGATGTCTTAGGAATCTCTATTTTGGAAAAGATGATCTCTTCTTTAGCTAGAAAATAAACAAACAAGTTGTATTCCATGTGCCAGAGATGGCTGGTACCCACCAAAGATCCCTTTCAAAGTATATTGCTGCCCAACCAGGAACTCCATTTCCTAATGCCCATTGCATCTTAAGTGAAGCCATGTGATTACATTTGCAGGGAACAAACAAACCAAAACAAACAAACAAACAAACAAACAAAAAACAAAACAAAACAAAACTATTGTATTGTGTGAAGCCATTGAAATATTGGGGTTTGTTATAGATGACAATATTCTCCCAGCTTATTTATCCCACAATTACCAAAATAATGAATTAATGATCCAGAAGAAAGTGGCATCAGCTTTTAGTGTAGAAATACAGACATGTAAATGTAATATCCCCAAAGGCTAACTAAAGGCCAGAGAATCTTAAGTTAAAAACCTTAAGTCAATTCTAACTTCCATGAGTTAGAAATTTCACAATGATCTTAAAACAGAAAGCAAATGAGGATTGTCTTGTCTAGCCCCTTATCCATTGAGGGAGAAGAGACTTGTCTCAGATAAGAGATCTCTTAGTGCTGGACTCTTATTGATAAAGACAGGACTAGAACCTAGATCACCTTCCTTCATGGTGAATGCATTACTCCATAGATCTTTTAATTTGTAAAAATACAGCTTAAGCATCTAGTTATCATCATCTTCTGAAAGTCTTCTGTGCTTTTGCTCCCATAGAATTAGTGCCCCAAGTCATGTGTGCCCACTGACCTCCATACAGACCTCTGTCACAGTCCTCATCGCACTGTGCAAGGATTAATTTGAGCACCACACCTCCTGGACTGCCATGTGGTATACCTCTAGTGACTAGAAGCTGCATAAACTGAACTATGCCTCTATTCTCCTACTCCAAAAATGGCTCTTATCAAGGATACCAGTGGCCACCATGTTGCTAAATCCAAAGGTTACGTCTTTGTAACCTTTTTAATACAACTAACCACTCCCTCATTTTTTAACACGCGGCTTTTTAACACCCATTCCCTCAGTTCCCGCCATCATCGATTACGACTCCTCTACCAACATTCCAAATGTTGGTAAGCCTCAGTTTGGTCCTCAGCTCCTTTCTCCATCCAAATTTCATTCTCAGTCATTTCATTGCCCTTGATCTTAAATTCCATCCATATGCCAATGTCTTTCAACCTTATATCTCTAACCTGACATCTGCCCTTAACTACAGATCCATGAGGAATCCTCACACATCCTTTCCCAAACTTGGGGAGGACACGTTGATCCCAGTAACTCCACAGGCTACTCAAATCTTCTTGAAGGTGAGACAGGCCCTGTCTTCTGTGCTTCTAACGATCCCAAGGAAGACACCTTAATAGGGTCGAGGAAGTAACGAACGTGAGGGCACAGGGAACTTCATGGGTTCTTACCAAAACAATCTCTTCACAAGTCCTGGCCCTCTCCACACTCTTCCTCATGTTTATGTCTTGGATCTGAATAAAGAATCCAAGATTCTAACTGATTCTCAGCTATTTCTTTTGTAAATTCTGTTTATCCATCTAGTCACCTCACTTTGATTTGCAGCATCCATGGTATTTTAGCGCTTAGTACAAATTTCAATTCCAACATCATGTTATATATACACTACTTTTATATTAGTAATTTAAAAACATATTTATAATTTTGGAAAAATGTAATGCATGAGGGGACATGTAATACATACTAACAATAGACACCAGACTCCGCTACACGTGCATTCACTTGACAGCTTTCCCACCCCATCGGGATGAGACTGCTGCTGAAGTCTCACCATCTTTGTGCCCCAGCCTTAAGGGGGCTTGATACCCACAACAGAATCTGTAATACATAGGCTCTAAGGCTCTTGGCCTAAAGCCTGATTTCTCTTTTTTAAAAAGGGAGATTGGCCAGTGTTAGTGTAGTGGCAATGACAGGCTGAACCAGTAACTGTGTTAGTGCAAAGCAGCTTTCTCCTTGATTGAGTATTGAAAGAGAATTAAAAGAGAATTGGCTTCCTCACTCTCTGATTCATACCTAATGCTGTAGCCATGAATCTCTTCCAATCTCTTTGGCCACTATTACTGAAAAGGCCAGCCCTGCACTTTGGGAGGCTCAGGTGTAATGGGCACAGCATGAACTTGGGAATTAACCCTGCCCTGGGATTGAATAAAGTCTATCATTTGTTATTAAAGAAGTCATTGCACAGCTTCTTTAATCTTCCAGAACCTCAACTTTCTCCTGTATGAAATGAAAATAACCCTCTACCGTGAGGGATTGACATGAGGATTAAATGAGAATACACAGAAAATAGAGGATGAATGAGAGAATATTACTTAAAATACATTTCTTCCCAATTTTTGATATCTTTAAAATATGGAAGTCCTCTTCTTGCAGCCTCTGCTTTCCCCTTCAGATTGAGCCATGATTACCAAGGCCATTGGCTAGGGTAGGCAGCCCATTCATTGGGTGCTCCCTGGCTACCCATGAGTGAGGGTTAGAATGAGCGTTGCTACCCTGGGTCTGACTTCCATCACACCTGCTGTGACTGAGTCCCTGCACCCTTGAATCCTCTATGTTTTCCCAGGTCACACGGCTGGTTTATGTTATCAGTTTGTCACTTTTTCACTTTTGCTTCACAGATGGTCTTGAATCCCTGAGCCACAGGCATCTGTGGAGTCCTGAGCCGCTTAGCCCTGCATAATTCCCTCCCACTCATATTCTTTTGTGCTGGAACATGTCTCAAACTAGAGTGCTGAAGTGACAACGTTATTATCTGCAAAGAAACACATCTCCCCTGGGGAGCTTGTTCTTGCTCCCACTTCACCATGTCAGACCCCACCCCCCATCCACACCACTAGCCACTAGGACTCTATCCATTGGTGTGAACTAAGCTGTGTCTGGTTTATCCCTTTGGGCATTTTTATTTGAGCTCTGGTCACACCCCATTTTGCCAGAGTCCTTACCCCCAAATTCTCCCTGATAGTCTCACAGTGAGATTGGTTCTGCCAGACTCAGCTGCACATATTCCACCAGCTCCTCCCTGTCCCCATGACTCCGGCTGCTGAAGTCTGAGCACTCACTGTGCCCAAGCCCTGGGGGGAACTTGGAACCCTCAAGGTCTAGGCCCACTCCTTCTAGGTCCTAGTTGCCACATTCCCCAGAAATGGTTAGGACACAGTAGGAATGAAGTAAGTTTACTTTTAAATCCCTGGGACTTAGCCATCTTCCTAATGGTGTCCATGTCCAAATTGTTGAGCCGAATGTCCACTGTGAAGTGGTGATAAGGGACGAAGTCCCTACTGTGGCAGCGGTCACATCTGTGGGCATTTTCCTCTAAGAAGCAGGCACATTTCAAGTGCATGGCCTTTTTCTGGTCCTTCAGCCACAGCTCGTAGGCTGTTTTCTGCATCATCGGCCTGCAGAAGCGGAAGATGTGGCACTCAATCACCTCGCTTTCCAGTTCACGAAGCTCTTCCTTCTGACCGAGAGCTAGAGAGAACAGAAAGGGTTTTCAGCCAGGCGGTGACAGTGTGCCAGCTCCCGCTGCCTAAAGTTCCTCAGCTCTCTGATCTAGATGTGCCTTCAACTAGAAAGAAATGTGAGTCACTTCCAGGCTCTACTCACCCATTCCTTCACTGGGCTTCAGAGACAGGGAGCGGTAATTCACCTCAAACGAGGCCACGTTCTGTTTTAGGGCCATTCGGAGCTCCTTGCCATTCCGGAAACAATCAAAGACGTTGGATTTCACGAGAGTTGCCAGGGCCTTGATCATCATCTTCAAGTTCCAACAAGGAAGAATCTCGAACAACAAGTCAGTAGTGAAGGTCAGGCCAATAATAGCAGCACAGCGGACCAACATCTGGTGGGAAAGGCTCATGCTATCCAGCTGAACCAGAGAGATTTCTGCGGATGGGAAGCCACACAAGAGGGAACTGGTCAGCTGTCTTTATTAAATACATTCTAGAGATGGACAACCATCCTGCTCTACAGTTCTTGTTCATAGAAACCGAGCCAAACAAAGCCCGACGAAGCATTTGCTTAGCACCTACTTCCTTCACAGATGGCATGTGTGCTGGGAGCACAAAAAAAATACAGATGTTGTGGTCTAAAAACACGTGTGGCACAGTGACCAGACAACAATAACTTCAATTTCAAGGTGTGCTGATGTTGTGTTAAAGTGTGGACAAGGTTTTGTGAGGAAAAGAGAGGTCATGGTGGGCCAGTGGTCAGAAGGAGCAGGGTCTGCATGCCATGTTCTAGCTTGACTTCCCTAGCTGGTCTTTAGTTTCTTCACTGGCTATTCTTTCTCCTGGAACCTCCTAGCAATAAAGCTTCTCTCTGTCTTCCCCAGAGATTCCTATATTCTCATGACAATCCATTATCATCTCATGCTTATAGCAAAGTGTCGTTTCCTAGCTCCAATGCCAACTTCCCTTCTAAGCTCAGGATCATAGTTGACGTGGCTTCTTGGGCATCTTGACCAGGATGTCCTTCTATTACATCACCCTCATCGGGGACAAAATGAGGACTTATCAAGTTTTCCACAGAGCACTGTAGAAGCCAAGTTAGTCTTCAATAGGCATAGCGAATGAAAGAACAAAGCTAGATGTTCTTTTGGGGACTGGAAACCTTCAGGCATCCCCCAGGTCGTCCTTCAAAACATTTGAAGTTCTTCATAGAAAGCATGAATTGGAGCTGAATGCAGACAAGAACAATTCTTTAAAGTTGTTTTTCTTTAAAAAAATAATAACACATCTCTGATATAAATTCTCTTCTTTGTCATTTTTTATAAAAGTGGATGGTAGAAAAAGTAATACATTTCAGTATTACATTTTCTCTCTCGTTATTTGGTTTCTGTTTAATTGAAAATGTACTATACCTCATTCTTTTCTGCATTTGAAGAAAATTTTGTTCAAATCAGACTCCAGAATATGTACCAAGGGAAGGTGGCTCCTAATCAGCAGAAAAGCCATGCCTACAAGTGGAGCCTTCCTGCAGCCTGGGGCAACAGAAAACAAACCATCCCAGTCTTCCTGTCTTCTTTTCTTCTCTTTTAGATAGTCATCCTAGAGAAAGCAAATGCAAGGTGGGTCTAGGTCCTGGAAAATGAACAGCAAGTCAAGTTGTCTTTACCTTTTAGTGATGCTGGTGGTGACAAGTTCTTCAGTCTGACACCACCAGTCAGGTTACAGACTTCTTCACGTTCCTCATCACCATTGAGAGTCGGTAGTTTTAATTCCTCTGTTAGCTTAGCAAAATTCTCTATATGGAGATAAAAGGGAAGAAAAGTTAGTCATTGTTTTTTCACTATCCTAATTTTCCAATAAACTTTTGAGATGGATCTCAAGTGAGAAAGAGCAGGAAGAGATGAGGGTTGGCTCACCAAATATCCTGGAATACTGTTTTAAGTAAAACCAATATATGAAAATCTAAATTTTCTCAAAAGATGTTCCTTCCTGCCCAAGAAAAAGGATGGGTTATAACTATTGGAAGTCTTCCATAGTGCCTGCAGTTTTACAAAAGTTCAAAGATTATCAGGATGAATCTTATATAATAACATGTACTTGAGTGCACATTCAAATAGCCACACTCAGATGCAAACATATTCATAGGGAGACAATACTCTACTTACAACATGGTTAGTATCAGAAAGAGATATTTAAAGTGGTAAAGTTTGAATGGGAAACTTGCCCAGTAATTTTGTTTCCTGGTACTCCAAAATGCATTACTTATTTTCCACTCATTTCATGTAACACTTGAGTTTCAAGACACCGTGATAGGTGATATAAGAATATGAAGGTGAACATAACTAAGTTCCTAATCTCCTGGAGAGATACAGTCTATCCACAAAGAGCTAGACTGCCAGGCAGTAAAGGGAGTGCCACATAAGTGGGCACAACTGTTAAGTGTTGGAACGTTTGAATCAACATAGTACAGATATTTTATCCACCCTCGCCTGTGAAGGCTATAAATGTGAATAATGCATGCTTTTAGTTCTCGAGGGGCTTAAAATGTATAAGAAAGACATTTAAATAACTACATAATACTAGAAAGAGTGACATAAGAGCTAATGAGCAAAGAGTAATCTGTTGTGGAAATGGAGAAAAAAGAAAAATTACTTCAGACCTGGTGGATTCAGAAAGGCTTCATGGAAGAGAAAGTATCTCGATTGAACCTTAAAGCATGAAGGGGTAGTTCAAGTGGAAAATACAGGGGCCATCAATGCAAAGGCACAGAAGTCACAGAGCACTTTGCGAGTTCGGGGACTGTGAGGAGACCCATGTGGCTAGGCCACAGTGTCCAGAGCACAGGACTGCTTCTGTGGGAGACACACTGGAGAAAGAGTTTGGGAGCACAGTAGGGAGTGCACTTAACATTGCACTTTGGGAAGAAGGCAAGATGGCGACTGGAGAGGAGGTCCCTAAAGCCTCTCCCAGAAAACACAATTGAATGGCCACCCAGGAGCCAAGAAACAGGACCCTGAGTGACAAAATGGCTGTTGAGAAACCCACAAATCGCAAGTAAACACCTGAAGGTTGGAGAGAAGGGGGCGGGGCAAGTGGGGGAGAGGGAACTTGAGCAGAAACTGCAACAGGACACAATCGCTGCTGACTATTCCGAGTGGCGCAGTTCAGGGGAGGGGAGAGACCACGGAGGAGCTGGACTTTGGAGCTGCATGCTGGGGACGGAGTTTGGGAGCCAGACTCTGGAACTTTTGAGTGGTAGAAGGGCTGAGCGAGGACTCTGAACTGCAAAGATGACACCCCAGCTCTAGGCCCTATGGAGACCTACACAGGGCTGCAGTTCCTGTTCCCAGCCTGCTGCAAAGGCGACCCTGCTGTCTCAGGCCAGGCCCACAGCTTTGGACTTATGGAGCGTGCACTTCCTCGTACACCCCAGGGTTCTGAAAGCAGTGTGAGCCCATAGACAGCCAGATGCTGAATCAGGGCTAGGAAGAAAGACTGATTTAACAGCACTCACCCAAGCCAGCAGAAACAAGCCTCCCCAGCAAAGGGCAGAAGGTAGAGCCACCCTTGGAGCGCCTTTTGTTGGCCTCTCCCCAGGATATATGCGCATAGCCTCCAAATGCAGTAGGAGATCAGAAACAAGAAACAAACAACTCCCTCTCTCCCAAAACTTAACCCCCAGTGCCACCTAGTGTCTGCCCTACAGCAAGACACCACAAGCAATAATCTGGACACTGAACATAAAGCCCTCATGTCAAAGAGGAAGAACCCAGCGGACAGGATGAATTCCTTAAAACCTAAAACTCCTCAGAAAGAACATGAAATTTACCCAGTCGACAGCTTCTTAGACCTGGAAGGGTCTGATTTAAATGACAGAGAATTTAAAGCAACCATCTAAAGGCTGTGAGAGAAATGAAAACCTACTGGCAGAACACCATAGCTGAGATAAATAACATAAAAAGGATATAAATGACATAAAAAAGGAACTCTGTGAACAAAAAGAACAATTTAACGAAGAAATTCAAAACATAAGAAAGATTGAGACGGAAATGCGAGAAATAAATAATATGATAAAAGACGTGAGAAATGAAATAACTGCCATAGGAAACAGGACCAACCAGATGGAGGAAAGAATTAGTGATATCGAAGATCAGAACATGGATACAGCTCAGAAAGAGGAAGAGAGGGAAAATAGAACCAAAAGGTTTGAAAGAACTCTGCAAGAACTATCTGACTCCACGAGACAAAACAACATCAGGATAATAGGAATAGAAGAGGGGGTAGAGCAATCTACAAAGAGCATACTCAAACAAATTGTAGATGAGAACTTTCCAAACCTATGGAAAGATCTGAAACCCTAAGTTCAAAAAGAAAACAGGTCCCCCAGATACCTGGACCCTAACAGATCTTCTCCAAGACACATGGTACTAAAGATGTCCAAAACTAAAGACAAAGAGACAATTCTCAAGGCAGCCAGGGAAAAAAGAACTATAACCTTTAGAGGAAAACCCATCAGGCTGGCATCAGATTTCTCAGCAGAAACTCTACAAGCCAGGAG